>JAAGNO010023198.1:0-32338 GCA_033439905.1 Ceryle rudis | reverse complement strand
ATTCCTAAATCTGCCTAAGGTTTTATTTACTTCCAAAAAAAAAATTCCATTTAAACAAACAAACAAAACAAACAAACAAACAAAAAAAAAAAAAAAAAAAAGAAAAAATAAAAACCCAAACAAACAAACCCACAAACAAAAAGAACATTAAAGGGGCAAGGGCTGTTTAGAGAGGGATTTAAAATTGCACTGGAGTCAGGAAGTGTTCCCCCAGCAACTCAGGTCTGCCCATAACAGGCTGCACAGTCGCCCCTTTCACCTCCAGCTTGAGTGACATGGTGCATCTTGGCTTCACGCTGCAGCCCATCCCTCGCCCTGCCAAACCCTCACTTGCCCCAGGAGCAACCCAATCTTGGACTGCTGAATTCTCCTTGCCCTTCTGCAACTGAAGGTTTGGCTCTTACTGCTGCGCTAGTCGGTGCTCACCATCTCCCCTCTCCTTGCCACGGACAAGCTGCTGTCTTCTAACACTAGAGGAAGAAGAAGGAGGTGGTGGCCATGTAGTCACAAGTGGACATCTTGCAAACACGCTACAGAAGCAAAGGAGATTGGACCCATGTTCATCCTTTCAGGGAAGGATTCTCAGTATTCCAGAACACTAAGTGATCCCACGGTTAAACCTTTTGCTACACTTGAGGCAGAAGCCCCAGATTTCAGTAACGGAAACTGAAAACATACACCTTTTTCAGGGACCGATGGAAGGACTTTCCCAGAACGATACTATTTTGGCTCTCAGTGCTCAAAAACAAAGGCCATGCTTTCTGTAAAAGAGAAGCCTGAACGCTGCGTCAGACCAGGGCAGGGAAGCCAGAGTTTATGTTTATAGACTCTAATCTAATTTCATGCCTTCCTCTTACTCTCACTACCCTGTCTTAAAAATTCACATTTTATTAGCTTCATGAAACAGCTATAGCTCATAATGAGATAAGTCACCTGATATTGTCGATGGGGTGTTTTGTACCAAACATTAATGCTGATTACATAAACCTTCCAGCGCACTTTGTGAGCTGAACCCAGGCACTTAAGCTGCTTGCTCTATTACTGCAAACTGCTCATCAGCAATCAGTTTGTGGCCCTGGGCAACATTAACCTTGCCTCAAAATCGTCCCAAGCTGAGAATGTGGACCCTGTGCCCTTAATTACAGGAGGCACTGCCAGACTCTCAGGTGGTGACGGGATGCTGGGGTAGAACCTCAGCTAACAAGAGCTAGGAAAGCCCCGCATCCCCAGCACCACCACTCCGCATCCCAGCAGGGACAGGGACAGGCAGTCTCCTCCGTTCCCTAAATGGCTTATAAATTTTGTTTGCAACTTGAAATGGGGTCAAACCAAGCTATCTGTGGTTTCTCAGTGCTGTCATTACTCTCCTGCCTGCACACAGTCAAGGAGAGCCTCGTGCTGGGTCTCGGGGACTGGGAGAGGCTGTGGCTCTATGCAGGACAAGTGCAGCCAGCGTCTCTTCAAACTGGGTTGTTCAAATGCAGGATTCCTGGATCGATCACACATTGATCAGCAACAGGGCAAAGTGTGCACAGTGCTGGGTTTCAATATGCTACACCATAACCTCTCTTCACACACTCTGTTCAGCAGGATGGGAATAAACTTACCCCGCCGGCAGCAAGTCTGCTACAATAGTTTTAAAATAACATCAGGTCCGTATTTTGTCTTCAAATTGCTTTGCACATGCAAAAGATGGATGGTAGGTGAGAACTAAGCATATAGCGAGGCACTGATAAAACATATTCCCTTACTGTCTCGTAACACAAAAAAATACAGGGTTTAAACAGTCAAAAGACAGACCCAAACAAGAAACAATAAGCATTCCTGAGCACAGAGTTGCTTTCATGGAAGAGATAGGAGAAACATGCTAGCAACAACACAAGAAGACCAAAAAATCCTCATAAACTGCATTTCGGGTCAAGATTTCACCGATACACTCTGTGATTTTGCTAAGGTGAAGAATGCTCCAAAAATTATTCATAAAACCAGAAGCACCAGTTATACTTAAGCTCTCCAGACAATTATAGCGAGTCTGGAAGAAGTGAGAATTCTGCAAATTTAAATTTAAACGCACCACAAACACATGGAATTTGAACAGATTTTGCCACATACGCACCAGCCTGAACAGGAATAAGCACGTGGGGAACAGAAAGAGAAGGACAAGGCAAAGCAGAGCCATGCCAGGCACGCTCCTAACAAAGCGGGCAGCAGGGGAATTCACTTTGCTGATAATAAAAGAGAAGTATTTTAATCTCTTTCACAAGCATAATCACGGAAACAACTGAAAACCATGACGGACCAATTGACGGTTCGTTACTGGGAACAATGCTTTTTGTTTTCTAAAGCTTGCTTTCTCAGATTTAAGTAAATGGAGACACATCGCAGATTTGAAAGGCAAAGGAGCTGTTTAAAATTAATTTCAGTTCCAGTGGCTGCAGCAAAGGAAGAAAATCCGTCTTCTCGTATTCAGCCATTTCCTTCAAGCGCTGCCTCGCAGAAACACGTTCTTCCCCGAGCCACCTCGGGTCCACACCAGCTTGTCCACAGAGTCTGCCTTGCCCACGTTGAGAGTAGTTTCGTTATTAATAAGCTTTAAACCCAGGAAACGCTTCAGGAAGACAGATACCCTACCCTCTAAGCACACATTTCAAGAAATTCCATCCAGCTATTTTGTTGTGCACAAACAGCTATTTCGTCTTTCAAGATCAAAACACAAGCAAACAAACAAACAGAAGGCGATCCAACTGGAAAGATATTTTTGATGGGAGGAAAAAGACTTTGCTAACCAACTATTAGAGAATGCCAAACTGTCTAACACTCAGTTCTAGTATAATACATAAAGGAGTCAAATGAATATACATGCGCTTTACTCACTGATTTTAACTAGTTCAGCACATCTATCCTGCGAAGGTTTACTCAATACCACCCCAACAACATTTGTTCTCCTGGTAAGGCTGTTAAAAACATCCTACATATCCTCCAGGGATGCATCCATAATGGCAAATACGTGAGAGATGTGCTCATTCAGCAAACGCCAGCCCCACCGGTGCATGAACACTCACGGGTCAAACAATTCCCATAGTCCTGTCCCATAAGATGCAGGGCATCTTGTGGGTCCAGCAGCACCCTTAAGGACCACAGACTGCTTATTAAGAAGGCAGCACTCCACAACAGCTTGTAGCAGCACTAAGACAATGCTAAGCAACCCTGCCCCTCTGCAGAATAAATCAGCAGAGCGCAAATGCTCTCGGTCACGCTTCAAAGACACCACAGATCACCCATTTCAACTTGTGGGGCAAGCCTCCTAAGAAAAAGCTTCTTGAAATACAGCGGTGGTTTTGCATTTCCCTGTCGAGCACTGCACATTCCTTTACAAAAGATATGCTCATGGTTTTCTTGACAAACAAGAACATTGTTGTAAATTGCAAGATTATAACAGAGTTTATGGACTGAGAACTGCCAGGATATTTATTGTGCTGCTGCACGGTGGAGGTGGTTTCTTTTTTTACGTGTCCTTGTGGGAATGGAGTCAAAAGGGCACCCCATTGCTGAGCTGAAGACAGTCCACCCGATGGGAAAGCAGCAGGAACGATGCAAAGGGCACTGCCAAAACCACATTACTTAATTCTGCAGGATCAGGACTCGCCTCACCAATGCCAACAGGCTGGGGTGCTGCCTTGCTTATGATGTAAAAGGAATTTGCTGGCCTGGGACACAAACCTGATCTTTTTCAGAGCCATTTTAAGGCACCTCACTGTGGATGAGAATGTCCAAAATTCTGTAGGGTTTAAAACTTCCATGGTGCTTTCCAAGCTCAGGACAGTGGGCAAGTATCCCTTCATAGAATTTAAGAAAGAGGCATGAAATGGGGAAAAAAAAAAATAACAAACCAAGCCAAAAAAACCCCAAACAAAAAAACAAAACAGCAACAAAAATCAGAAACTCAAAACAAAACACACAATGAAAAAAGAACAACAAACACACACCACCACAAAACAAAGAAATAGACAAACCAGGAATGACTGCAGCAATGCCTACTTAGTTTTTTAGTTTTTTTAATGACTTAACAGTTTGGGTTTTTTAATATGTACAAGCTCCACATAAGCTTTTCCAGTTGCCCTTATAAACCCAAATCCAACACTCCTTAATTATCTTTTTTTTTTTTTTTTTTTTTATTATTATTTTCCTCTAAGTCTCAGAGAAGCTTCAAAATTTTTCATGTCCAGATGAGAACTCACTGATTTGGTTTCTATTTCCTTCTTCCCTCACAAATAGGTTTGCAAAGTGCATTTCCAAACACCCAAGGAGCATGATCAGCAGCCTTTTGACCCCAGGAACCACTCCAGACAGAGGCAGGGTACCCAGACTGGAAGGTTCACTTACAGGGTGTTTAGAGCTCAAGCATTTGGTACCAGTAGATTCCACACAAGCATTTGTACGATGCTCACTCTCCAAAAAAATCCCACCAAATCCAAGTCCAAATGACACGGCTCTACCAAGAGAAGCATTTACTGCAAAGTACAACTTAAAACCTCTAAAGATCACAGGGACCTTATACGTTTTAGCATAGGAAAAGACAGAGTAATGGTTAGCTGGTACCTTCTGTTTCACTGCCACCCCCGTTATTAAATCATGGAACAAAACCTCTTATAGAGGAGAACCTAATGATCACTAAATACACTTTTAGTCTTTAATTTTAGAGCAAACTCTGACTAAGTGCATAGAATCAGCTGGAAATAGCAATACAGCTGGCCACCTTTGGCAGATTCACAAGCAACATGCTTCATCTTTTTGTAGCCACTTCCTTTTGACTGTGCCAAGTTGGAAAGAAGAGCAAATGTTGTGCTTCTTTTTAGAGACCAAGAGGAATTAATTCTTTGTATTCTAAGACGAAAAGGCTTCCATTAGAAAGTGTATAGGGTTTTAGTGCCTTAAATATACTTATTATTTGCTTAAGGAACTCTCTAGGCTGAATTTACAGGGTATGACACCAAACAAAATTTACTCCGGGATAGGCCCACACTCAAACTTTCTCTACCTTTTGGGGGGGGGCAGGAATTAATGATGTGCAATTTATTTATTTATTTTTTAATCCAGTTGTTACAATGAAGCACATTTTCCTTTCCAACATTCTTTCTTTAAATCAAATTAGGGGTGTTAGGGAAGCCACTGTAACACAGCTTTTTTTTTTTACCCAAATCTGGTTCTACAGCTGTAACATCCAGGAACTGCCAGGCTCGAAACCTTCTAAGTGCAAGCCCTGCAGGGACAGTACCCAGTGTCCTGTCAGTGGTAGCGGCTGACTCGGCAGTGCAGGTGACAACAGGAAAAATTTTAAGATCTGCGTCTCAACAGAAAGAAACTTCGCAAGTAGCTATTAATTCCACCAGCAGAAAGTCAACCCAAACAGCAATGCACAGACCAAACGTCAATATAACTTTTTCACACAACTCCAGTTGACTCTTTTTGGCAATATTTGGGAGCTCTGTTTTGTCTCTGCTCTCCCTCTCAGCAAATGAACAAACAAATGAAGTCACATACAACATATTCAGCAAAAATGAAGGAATGGGCTGTCTTTCCCCTCTACCAGCTCGTGATGCATGTGGTTCAATGCAAAACCTCTTCCAAAGGAATCCACAACCAAGTTTCAGACGTTCACCAGGTCCGTCAAGTGAAGCATATAAGCAGTTATTTACTTTCATAAATACAAGGAGGGACAGAACAACATAATAAATATTTTGGACCACATCATTAAAAGAAAAACATCCTGGCTGACTGACCAGCCCAGTCCATCAACCAAAGAGCCTTCTAGTCACGGAGAAGAGGGTAACACCGGTGTGGTTCCGGTACCACTGCTGCTCACCTCCTTTGGAAAGCTGAGAGGGCCACCACTTGCTGTAGCCCAGCAGAGCGGGGAAGTGGGTTAGAGGGCAGCTCCAGGGCTGGAGCAACACCCAAGTTATTTCTGGCACTTGTGCCCAGAGGAAGTTAAGGATGCAGTCATGCTTTCCTGCAAGATTCCAAAGGGATAAGCAGATCAAATGCTGCTCCAAATTCACAGTAGAAAATCCTCCTGCCTTTAAATGACACAAAACTGAGTAAACAAATTTTGCCAGCCTATGACACCCGGCCAGTCTCACCTGACAGCAGGTGGTGGCATCCTTCTTAAAGCTTCTCCCCTCCCTGTTGCAGAGCCAGGCAACGATCTCCAGCTTCAGCTCTTTCCAACTATTCATGGTTCTTATTTTTTCGAGACAAGACACTTGCACCTTCGACACAGTCAGGACCAACCCTAACTCCTGGCTGCTGTAAGCACCATGAAGCTCAGCATCCTTACCACAGGAAATCACAGACAATGTAACATACCCTCTCAAATCCTCTATTTAATGACAAATTAACTGATAACAACTACTAGCAACCACATATACATCAGTTCTTACTTGTGATAGAAACAACATCAGTTTGACTCTGTACCACCGTTCTGTCCAAAGAACAAACAGGCCAGTCCTTGGCCCCGCTACACCCTGCAGCCTCAGCATGAGCAATCTCAAATTTACAAAATTTTAAAGCAACATTTCCTGATGAATTGGACTGACAAAGTCCTGGCATTGGAAAACAAATTCTTCCAGAATTATCAGAAGACAGGGAAAAGAACGCTACGAATTTTCACTACACTCATCAAAAAAAAAAAACCCTAAACCCAGTGCTGTTCACAGTTGGAGTTATCGCAGAATCGTTTTAACATGCAAAACGTATAGAAAGAAAAACGATAAAAGACGTTAGAACAATTTGTCTCCTCCTCTGGCCTGAGAAAGTAAATCTGATAAAGGAAGGAGAATAAAAAGATAAAAAGTCCATTTGAAATTTACTGCTTTTAAAATAAACCCCAAATCATTCAGTGTCTTCCTTACAACACAGCAATGCATTTTCTGGCCGTAATCATGAAACTGCTTCTGCTGCCAGAATGCACTGGTTATAAAGCTGCATGTGACTTGCACCACATAATACCCAGGCATTGCTTTCAGGCTACACAGCTCTTTAGGCACACTGTCCAGCAGGAGAACTACTGTAAGCCAAGAGCCAGATCCTGTGGGCTGCTCCTTCAGTCAGTACCTTCTTCATTTTTTTTGCAGCTGTCAGAACCAAGGTGGAGAAAATTCGAAAACCCAGCTTTAGGCTAAAAACTGGATAACAGGATAGGGTTTAACACATTATACAGATGAAGAAAGTGCTTCGCTTCAAGTCTTCGATATCTATCCATCTACCTATCCAACTATCTATCCCTCCATCTATGAAGGAAGAAACACAGCCAAGCACCAAGGCTGTGCAAACATTTCCAGGTTCTAAAAAGACCGAGCCAGTCAAGCTTCCCCCTTGTGGTTTGCATGTCGTCATCAGCATTGCTTCATGTTTGTACAGCCTTATAGCTCAAATATGTTTTATATGTCTTTGGAGGACGAGTGCACATATTTATGAGTTACAATGATTGCTTCGCAAGCAGTGCACAGACACGTGCGAAACAGAGGTTCCCAAGACTGTAATCCTGCCTCCAACTAGAACGCTGTGAGAGAAAGAGAAGCAGGAAACCAAGCTACCATACAGTGCTACGGACACCTTTCAT
Organism: Ceryle rudis; assembly: GCA_033439905.1. Classification (NCBI taxonomy): domain Eukaryota; kingdom Metazoa; phylum Chordata; class Aves; order Coraciiformes; family Cerylidae; genus Ceryle; species Ceryle rudis. The sequence goes on along the minus strand of JAAGNO010023198.1, from coordinate 24,717 downwards.
TAGGAAGAAGCGTATACAAATTAAACAATACCACAGCAGCACAGCCCCAACAAATCCTCCCTGCTACAACTGATTCTTAAATAGCAACGCTTCACAATGCTAAGGTAAATTAGCTAAATGTGTATATTTAATTAGTGTCCTTCACCTTAAAAGATCCCCCAATATGATTTTTTTTTTGTTGGTATATACAGATCTCTCTCAACTGCCCTTTCCATTCTCATTCTTCCCTTCCTTCCTGCCCTTCAAATTATGTCACAGCACTGGGTGTACTAACTGGTACAGGGGGACTGAAAGTAAATAATCCCATGAGGAGGAATTTACTCAGCAGAGATCCATTAAAATTCAATTGCTAGTTTCTACCAGATGACTATCTCACCTCACAATTAACTGAAATATGAGGGGGGGGTTAAGACAGAAAGGTGCACCAAAACTACAACAGAGTGGGAATACCACACCACCTGTGGTTCCTGCTGCTTCCCTACGCTTAGCTGCCAAGAAACCACAGTCATAATTTTCAAACAAGGACACAAAGATCCAAGATCAAGGGCATCTCTGGAACTTGTGTTGATGTTTTGTTTCTAGCCAAGACCAGGTCATGCCCATACAATGTCTGTGGGTCTATCCCTAGAAGGCCTACTGCGATTTTTGTTGGTTTCTCATCAAAATCTTGGGTTTGTAACTGGTTGATTTCCAGGTGTCTTGGTTTCTTGGCACAAATGAAGAGAGGCAACAGAGAGCACTTGCTGTAACAATCACAATACTTAACCCAGTATCAAGCTGTCTCCTGTTGACCTTCGTGTCCAATAGTATCTTGAGGAAAGTTTCTCCATTCAGCTACACTCTCTTCTCCTACTTAACACCTCTGACCAAGAAAAATTAGCACTAAAAAGTATTAAGATTAACCCGGCACGTCTCCTTCAGCCACCAGCTTAAAGCAACTGAAAAACAGTGGCAAACTCCCAGCCGGTGGGGGGAAAGCGATCACCATCACCACAGCCATCACCAGCAAGAACATCTTTGCACAGGCTCTGGAACCCTTTGTCTTCATTGCAGACATTTTTCTCCCTCCGATCCCAGAAGAGACTAAATAAATGAGATTTTAACTCACAACTGCATGTGTTTCAAATTAAAATTCTAAGAACGGTCATTTCCTCACGTATTTCAGAAGCCGCCTATAAACAGCTCCTCTACTTATATAGTCCTAAAAACAGGAGAGCATCTCAGCTCTAAGACCAGACGAAAGCTGAACTCGTGCCCACAAACTCAGAAGTAAAGCCAGATGTCAGATGTCAAAGAACCCGACAGCCGTGCCAGCCCGCATTCTTCACACTGTATATTATTTTTATGAAAATTATTATTTTACCACGCTATTAGTAAGCTCCACATTTAAAAACAAAATGCCACTTGCTTAGGTTTCCTCCCTCCCCTCCGGTGTCACGTGCAACATAAACCCTGTTGCTGCTGGTGAGCTTGACAGAGCCTCTGACCTGACCCACTCGCTCAGCTAAGACACAAGGAGGGATGGAGAGGACGAGGGAACCGCAGAACTCAGCGCACCCTGGAAACGGCAGAGATGACTGCACAGAAACTCATCTCTCTGCTTGGCCCTGCTCTTGTTTAACTCAAACAGACTTAAGAGAAAAAGCTACATTACCACAGTTGCTTCTGAGCCAACATTTACTCTGGCAGGCTATCATCAGAGCTATTGGAAGTTCTCTCTCTTTTTATCCTACTGAAGTGTTATAATAGGAGCAATAATACATTTGTGTTCGCTTTATTCTTCCTTAGCACACGGTTCAAAATTCTATAAATGACACTGAAGTAGGTAGCGGAGGCGTTTTGGCTGCATTGTTTACATCCCCCAGGCACTCAACCTCTCCTCTGCAGGCTACAGCAAGGACTAATCCTGCCACTTGATACCAGCTATTGACATTTCAATTAAACAGGGCTGCCTACAGAATGGAAGGGATTCTCTCCAAAATATTTACATGAATCTGAGACGCATAGGTGGCTTCAGGATCAGTAACAGATCATGAATTATGCTGTGAAACGAACACATTTTCATACTGAATCAGCATGTCCGTCATAGCAACCAGCTTGGAATTGACGGGCGATCCAGGAGAGCTTCAGGAGCCCCGGCAGCTAGTGTAAAATAAATAGCAGTAACGCACTGAAATGCATCAGCTACGGGAGCAAGAATTCCCCGAGTCTTTTTCTGAAGCCTGGAGACTCATTTTTATTCTGAAACCAAGGAAGAGAAATTTCTGTGGCAAGATTAGGGCAGAAGATGGAAGGGAGGAGAGAGAGCAGAGAGGCAGAAGGAAAGATACAGTTTATTATTTTAAAGAATCAAATGTTTGTTTATACAGTCCTGAACTGTATGTGTATATATATGTACAATGTGTATATATGAGTACAATGTATATACGTGTATGTGTATATATATGTGTTTATGACAAGGCATGCAGCGCTGGCTACAACCTCTTCTCCTACGTATGAGTTGACTAGTGGGAAGTCCAGCAATCTAATCCCACTGGGACCCCATAATCCCATATCACTGCCACACAATTCGAAGTACACACGTATGGCAGAACGGTAACATGAGGGACAGAGAAAGAAGGGTAAAAGCCATCTCAAGTAACATGGATGAAGGAAAAAGACAGACAGGAAGAGCTTATAGTGTCTACCTTCAGAAAGAGCCTCTTCTGTATCAACCTCCAGAAGCTTTTCCAGTGGACTCTCAAAACTGCTACAAACCTCACACTGCTTCACTTGGGTCACATAAATACACACACACACACATACACACACTCCATCAATAACAGAAATAAAGAAAAAGAGAGGCTGCCCAGAGAAGATGCAGCCTTTCCAGCCCATTTAAGTCCAAACTGATGCTGCTCAACTGAAAGATGTTAGGTGATGATCTTGGCCAGTGCGCGGTGATTACACGAGTGGCTGACACGTGGTGGTAACTAAGTGGACTCGACTGCAAGCTGGCAAGCCAGTCAACGATCACATCCACCACATGCAAGCCACCAGCCTGCATATAAATGAATTTCAGATTAAAACCAACATGGAAATGGTCGCTGAGATATGGAGTAGGTCGACTGTCTGTTTCCCACAATAAACATGCTGTTCCCTAGTGTCCCTGAAGATGCTGCCTGTATCATTTCCAAACATTTTCTTTTTGTAGTCAAACTGAAGACAGATGATTTAAGAGTCAACAATCTCTTCCCCTTACTGTTGGAGGAGTCATAACAGAACCAGCCCCCACCTTTCTCCATACAACTGCAAGAACAGCTTTGTAAAACCCTGCAACTTGTCGACTGACTACCTGTCACTCAAAATACAATATGGCCATCAAGCGTTTCAAACCCTTCCGCAGGCACCAGTATTCATACCAGGGACAGATCGTGCCAATTCTTCCTGCAAAATGTCACAGAGACACAAATCTTCCTCAGAGCTAAAACGCTTTGTGAAAGACTCTCTCTCTTTTCTCTCCCCATTACTGCAATGTTCTTTCACTCCATGTTGATGAATCCCATCAGAATACTTCAGAGAAATTATTTTTGTAACTACTGTATTGGCTCGGTCGCATCTATCTTTGCATTTCTTGACTGATTCCCTTTTCTCTGCTGTTTCACACTTTAAAGCCCTCTGCAACCCATCTCCATCTTCTCTGTCATCTTTGCATGAACGGTCCAGATGTTGAATTGCACCTCTGATTAATCTACCGCCTATTTTTCAAGCCATAAAACAAGCAAATAGGCCCAATTAGTTTTATTCCTTTTTTTTTAAGCTACATCAACTCTACTCCTAAATTTTCATCTCTACTAAAAAAAGAAGAGGGTTAAGGCAGTAGATCTTCTTAAGGCACATTTAGACTCAGAAGGAAGCTCTGGCAGCAATGTGGAGTCCAGGTTTTTCCAGCTCTCCATGGCTCTTCATAGCAAAACACCCTAGTACTAAAAGGGTACAGTGATATTTTTCCCGTAGCTCAGACTGCAAATCAAACTGGTTTTGCTGCAACAACAATTCTTAAGATTCAGGCAGATTCAACATTTAAACGAGCGCTAGTCAAAAATGAATCCTGCCCCTCGGCCGCTCATCTGTATGGGAAAATACTCTATCAGCACATTTTAGATACTGGATAAGGAATTATCTCCAAAGCTAGGTACAGAATTTGACTTGAGCTTTCTACTGTCACACGTTTTCTTGACACAGACTGGGCCTTACTCATACCTGTACCAAAGCAGTAGCTACATGTAACTTCTGCAGACGGTAGAAGTTGCACAATGTTAAAACAGCTAATAAAGATCAGCTCTGTTAGTGCATTAAGAGACTTGACACACGGAGATTTAGTGAAGTGACATATGTCACGCACGTTTAACTGTTGAGTAGTCCAGTGCTATTTTTACAGAGGCACTCTTTTGACTAAAGCTACTTCTCTGCTGAAATTGAGAGTCCCAGCTGGGCCAGCTAGTGAGGTGTACATCTGCAAAGTGCCACTCTCGTTACAACTAAACTGCTCCAGGACCACCACAGTAAAAAAATTCAGATCCAGAAGTAAAGTAAGGATACTTCAGAAACCAAAAGATGAAGCATTGTCCTGCCACTTACTAACTCAACCAACAAGGTAAAAGGGCTGTATTTAAGACCCATTTTGAGATGAGCATTGCTGAATTCCAGGCTGGGCAATCTGTGTTTCCCCACATCCATCGTGCCAACAAAACCCAGCTCCAGGGCAGCTGCCCTGAAAGAGTCTTTTTGGAGAACAGCACCCAAACTGTGCTTTTGGGGTCAGGATACCACTTGAGGGTGGCAATTCAGAAGTAAAGCAATTTTCTGTGAAGTTTATGGATAAAGCGTTCAGAAAAGAAAGTTTTAATCTGGCCACATGTGGTAGCATATGTGGTTTTTTAATTGCTGAGAACGTTTGCTTGGGGTTGAGGGTTTTTTTTCCCCATCAGAAGATGGGGGGAGGAAAAAAAAAAGGCAAGGTGTGATTTATCTTAATTAAACTATGACAGAGATACCAACCTGACCAGAGAGGAACTGAACTATAAGCACTAAAAATGAATAAAGCTGGTAATCTCCATCACTCCTCTCCTCCCTGGTTGACTATACTCAGTCACAGTTCCTAGAGAGGGGAAAATAAAAGGGAGGCGGAGAAGCTTCTGTCCCCTTAGCTCTTTACTTTGCAGCTCCTGCTTTCTAATGCTCTAACAAGGCACTTTGTTTTAAAACACATTTCCTAGATTTTCAGAAGGGTACTTCCCTTCTGCAGAATTCTCCTTTTCACAACGGGAAAAAAATTTCTCCTGATACTCAAAACTTCAGACTTCAGTAGAAAGCCAGTTTCTTCTGCAGAACTGAAAACCTCCTACCGTAATGCACAAACGTTTGCATGAGAGAGAACACTGGAGAGAGAAAGAGAAAAGAAGGGAGTATCTATTCCCCCTCAAATGTTATTTGCCAAAACTCCAAACTATGCTCAGTTCCTGATGATTTTTTTTTCTGCATGATCTCATCCTTATTGCATCTGGGTTTGGATGAGGCTCATTAAAAAAAAAAAAAATCAGATCTGTCAGCCAACAGACAGTCTTTAGTTACTGAAGTTTTGGGGTTTTTTTTGTTAAACTACTGACCTGGGACAGTTTTTTTCCTTGCCTGTATGTGCAACATAGACTGAGGGCTGGTGAGACAAGGTCCCACACCTGTAGGAAGTGGAGTTTTAAGCTAAAAATTCTGACTGACATTTAACTTAACATAGTAATGCTTCTCTGGAGGAGGGGAGTTTCCTATAGCTACATTAATTCAGGCTAAAAATACCCATGCTGACATGCTGTCACGCGAGAATCTCTTTGATTCCAAGAGTTTATTCAGAGCCTTCGTGTTACTTTGAACTTTTTTGTTGTTTAATATGATCATCGCTCCATTTGTCATCATATGACAAGAGCAGACAATTACACAAGCTGAAGATATGTCTGCCAGTCATAGCATGCCATCTTGCTGCTGTCAAGCAAAGAGATGTGCCTCTACACACCTCTAGATTGAGTTCATTAAACCAGCCTGCAGGATATCCCTCGGTAATGACACAGATGAAAGACCAAATTAAAACTGCTTAATTCAGATACACAATCTCCAGCATTTTCCACCTTGCAGTCTAACTGGTTAAGCTGCATGTCTGAATAAGCCGTCCTAGCGCAGAAGGGGCTCTAATTCTCCACTTCCATCACTTTTAATTAAAACATCTGAAAGATTTTCGGAGTTTGTTTTGCACTTCGCTCGGCCTTGAATGTCAGCTAAGCTATTCAAAAGAAAAAGCAGACTGGGCAGCCCCATGTTAACGTGCCTTCTGCCAAATGAAGCACGGAAAGCAGCTCGCTCCTATGTTAAAACTGCCCCAGGAAGAGGTGAGCACGCTGGTGATGGTGGGCGTCAAGCCAAAAAGCTCTGTGTCACCTCCGAGAACATGCATTGGTGTTTCCAGTGCTCACTACCACTTTCTCGAGGCCAATTCGTTGTCTCCAAGGCCTCAGTGCTTCGTTAGTGAAACCACATTATCTTCATGTTCCTCATCCAAAATCCAGCTTCCCAGCAGAGTGTTTTGAAATACTGCTCTTAACCATGCGCTTCTTGAAGTTTTTTTTCATTTCCTAGTATAAAGTACAAAGCTCTTCCCACACAATTGTCTTTTTCTCACACAAATAGGACAGAAGTATGCTTAAAAAAGCAAATATTCAGCAATTTTGCATTACCACTGTGAGAAGTCCACAGGGAAGTAGCACCTACCTCAATTAGTAGATTGAGCCATGTTTTCAAACAAAGCCTAATTAAAATAAGCTCTTCTGAGTCTCCATCAAGAGCCAATTCACTAGCGAGGGGACAACTGCTTAACACAGCCTCCTATGATGAAATAAGTTCCCGACGCAAACATCCATGTTAACACTAACAAGACTATTTCCAAAGCCAGTGCATTTACAAGTCTAAATATAAAGCTGGAATCCCCATTTCCATTACTTCCTCATTAGCGGCTAAACGAACGGGGCGGGGGTGGGGGGGGGGAAATCTTTTTATTATTCTTATTTATGAAATGCTCATTACACCTAAAACATTACTACTGCATTTTTCAGGACAGCTAAATGTATCCAAGGCTGGATGGAAGTACTAAAGTGTTTTCTTCACGAACACGATTTGGCACAGCACCAGCACCCAGCGACCCAAAGGGCAACAGGAAACCACAAAGTTGATTTGGCTCAAAATTGTGAGTTTTTTTCCTAAAGCCTGGTTATACAACAATGCAATTCTACTGTAGATAACTCATTTTCATTCTGAAAATATTCCCAGGAAGCAGCGCTAACTCTAAGCTCAAACTCCAGGGTCAGCCAGGACCTGCAGCAGAAGCAAGGATGCTGCAGTGGGAAGGATGCAGCAGCAGCTGCCACCCCCTTGACAGGCAGCACAGGCAGCTACCCAACCTGCCCTGGGAGAAAGGAAAAAGACCCTTTCTGCTCTTTCCACCTTTTGGATTTAATAGCCGTTTCTTTGTTTCTGCCACCCAAACTACAGAAGAGGAGAAAGACAGAGGAAAAATGAAGCTGAGGAAGAGCTCAGGAGGCAGCTCGCTTGCCCCCCCATCCCCTCAGGGAGCACTGGTGGCATTCAGGACAGAATTTGGCCTCTTTATTGGGGTTCTCTGCAGCACAGAAGCCTCAACTTTGCACCTCTCCATGCACTGACAGGGTGTAGGAGCTGCCTGTGTGCCGGCAACAGCCACTTTACAGGCACACACCTCACTTCCCTGTGCTCTGGTACCCATTTTCTGCCCAAGCAGACTCCCCTTGTCTCACAACCCCATGTTTCCATGGCTGAGGGATTAGTGTAGCAGCCCATGCACTCCTCCGTGCAAGCACCACAGCCAGCAGCTTCTCAGTTCAGCCTCACCCATGCAGGCACCACTACGGGCTGCTCTTACCTGCACCGTGCCCCTAAAATACAAACACCCCACGATGTGCTCAGACACTTGACTTCCACTTTGCAAAGCCAATTTACTCCACTGTGAGGCACGGCAGGGCCCTAGTGTTAAAAAACCGGACAGACTCTTTGCCAAGGGGGTTTTGGTTTTTCTTAATAACTCCTCCCTCAAAAACATTCAACCCGTTTCCATCTCTGTCAAGACGAAGTGCTATGCTGCAGTTTAAAGCCTGTTATCATCCTTCTCCCAATCTATCGATGGGAGGGACGGCCCCAGCACTGACCGCACAGCTCCTCCAGGTCCTGCCTAAGCACTTGCTGCCGCTGCACCCCGCTCGGCACCCCCAAAGCAGCCCTCTCACACCATCGCCAGCCCCGCAGCAAACAACAAATAATAAAATCGCAGCACAGACTCCAAGAGAAATAAATGGGAGTGCTTATAGAGACTGCGAGGTGCAGGAAAGGGAGGGACCAGAGGGCACTGGATGCCAGGCGGGTATTTCTTTCAGCTGTTGCTCCTTTTCTAGCTACAAAGCACTGGCAGAGGGAGCACTGCAAGCAACTTGCTCCCTGGAACAGCACGAAAAGAGGAGGCTGGTTGTGCTTTGAGCTTCAGCCTGAGCCTGGAAATAATAGAGGCCACAAGAGCAGCAACAAGCACAGGGAGGAGGTGACTCCTCTCACGTCTGCTGGGCTACAGCAGCTCATGTGCCCCAGTGAATTAGTAAATCTGGAAATGAAGCCAAACTCCTGCCTTCCCACATCACCTGAAAGTACTTGAGAGTATCCCTATAATACATCACACCCGGAGAAGTGCTGCTTTAGCCCCCGGCCAACGGTTTAGCCAACAGATATGGATGCGTCCAGTCGTGCACTGAGCTAAACATCATCTGCTCCAGCACAGGAAGCTGCCTGCTTTATGGCAGGAGAGCTTAAGCGAGAACACAGCTTTGCCTGGCCATGACGACCAGCCAGACTAAATCTCATAATCTAATTTGTGTATGGCTGTGCCTAAACTGTCCTACACTCCTGTTGTTCGACTCACCCTATACATGCCCAGCGTGCACCAGCAGCAAGCACGCTTCCAGAGAGCCGTGCCCCCTGCAAACCAAACTCAGCCCCTCTGGTGACAGTATCGCACCCCAACCAGGAAAGCCCGGATATTCCAGCAGCAGCCTACGCTGACACCATTTAGCTCATTTCCTTTCCAAATGCAGAAAGGCAAGGCTCCGATATACAGACAACAAATCCCACTAGCCCATTCTTACGTGCAATTTGCATAAGAGATCGCTCCACAGCCAAATTCCACGCTGCAAGCACGTTTAATAAAATCATAGCGACGACGGCTTAAACAGCGCATTAGTTAAAATTCCTGCAATGCCCATTACCGGGGGAGTTACACGATACAGGGAAGGGTGGCCTGCCCTCAGGAAACCTCACGCACGCAGCCAACAGACTGCAACAAAGACTGGGAGATCACATGAATGCTCCCACAGAAGAAGAAAAAAAAAAAAACCCACACCAATTTAAGACCTGAAACACCCCCCGTCGCTCTCCTACCCTCCCCGAAAAGCCAGCCTGGCGTCATTTAAGCTAAAGCTCTACTCCATGTTACATTCCTGGAGCCTCAAGCAAAGGAAAGGAGAATTGGTAGAGGAACTGTGTGCTCGGCCCCACCACGGAGGCATGCTTTGCATTCTTAAGCAGCACCCTCTGAAACCAATCATCGTTACTCTCTAATTGGCTGGAAGGAACCTCGTTCAAGCCTTGACAGCCAAAAGAAGTACTGTGACTTCTGGTGACCATAGGAGACTGTTAGTGCAACTCCTCCTCTTGACAGTGAAGGGGTGGGGGGGGGGAGGAAATCTGCATTGAAGCAGTGCAATTATTTAATTGTGAGTGTTTACAATCATCAAAGTACTAGGAAAAAAGATGCTCAAGACAGGAGACGTGAATTACTCACGACCAAGGCAGGTACAGCACAGTAATTCAGACGCACGTTTACACGAGGCAGGGCAATGGCTCTTAGAAGAGGGGACTAAATTGAAGAGGACCCTTAAACGATCTTACTCCTAAAATATCTTGCTCTAAGGCAAAACATGCACCATGTATTTTAAAGCATTAAGACACTAATTCTGTAAACAATAATGCCTCCAGCACGCACACCGCGCGCTGGAATGGATTCCTCAACTTGGCCTCATCACTTATGCATCTGATGAAACAAACACTGACAGCTTTTTTGCATTTGTAAAGGCCCCACAGCAGCTGTGGTGATCCCACCATAGAGCAATGAATTAAGCCTGAAACCCAGCTGGGTCTGCACAGAAGCCTTTTTTGCACAATACAGCAAGACTATCATTGTTAACCTAGGCATTATTGTAAAATATTCTGCATTACATTACGAAAGGAGATAAAGACGCCCTGGAAAATTAGCTCTAATAGGCAATTTATATCATTTAAAAATATGGATACCACATTGATTGCTAATTGACAACAGACTTCCTAGTTTCATCTACACACAACCACAGTGAATCAGGTAATTACAGAATATAACTTCAGTAGGAAACAATGCAAAATTAAGAAATAATCCACATTAAAGTTATAAAACATACGACAAACTTCTATAAAATGAATGTATAAATAGTTAAAATTTGAAATAACTACCAAAATTATCCATCGTGAGATCAGAAGGAATTTGTGACAGACCCTTACAGGAAAGGGACGTATGCATGCTTTCATCTGATAGCACTGTTAGGAGTTTCTTCAGAGACTAAAGCAAGCATTAGCTCATTACACAGTAACGTCTGGTCAGGTATTGATTGTATTATTTTTCCACTTTACAAGTACATAAATACATGCGAAAAAAAGGAACGACTTGGGAAAGGTAATTTGAAAGTAATTAATTGAGAAAGTTTTCACAGGTGGAATACACTGGTTCAGAACTGAAACTCTATCCTTCTGTTGCATTTAACATCATATTTAAAAGAGAGGCCAGAGAAATCAAAATAAAGTTGTCTATAGAATATTCAGCTCGTCTTGCTTGGTTATTAAGAACATTTCTTTGAGACTGAACCAGAAAAACATGTGTTTTTCCAGGAATGCATGAGAGACATGCAGAAAAAGCAGCTGTGTAAAACACTTTAGAAGAATTCAAGGTGCTATTTCACTGACACAAAAAAATAAAAATAAAAATAAAAAATAATAATAATAAAAAAAATTCAGCCTGTCTTCACACCTCATCAATGCGAGGAAACAGTTTCTCTGGGTACCACAAGAGAAATATACTTTCTGATTTCAAGCAGTACACAGGCAGATACTGTGCATGGTTTCTCTTCCCCGTTTCTCCTTCTTCTAGAGAACTACTCCGCTGAGTACGTCGACTTCCCGACGACTACGCACAGACTTTCAAATGGTGACTTCCCAAGCAAAGGTACCAAAAGGGCAGTGGAGAGCACTGATGGAGAGGGAGGAGGAAAGCAAAAGTCCCAAGGAGCAATGTGGAAATACAAAGCTCGGGGGTATGAGGATGGTTAGCAGAAATAGCAAGATGAAAAATATCTTCCATTTCCCATTTTTGAAGGCTGTGCATTTCTCCACAACACAGAACTGATCCAGCCAGAGAAACTCCAAGTCATAGTAACAGAAACCAAAATTACAGGCAGCAAAAACAACAACAACAAAAAAGTTAATTCCTTTTATTTGTGGCATTGCCTGTTCCCAGGCCTTTTTTATTTTCAGCAAGAGGAACTGAAAGAAAGGGAGGGGGAAGGAAAGGAGAGATGGCAGAAGGTAAAAAAGTTAAGAGAGGGGGGGAAAGAAGGGGGAGGGTGTGCTATTAGGGAGAAAATGCACTTCAGACTCTGTGCCACATTTGGCTACAACGAGGTAAGATCCAATTGGCAGCTTTTGAATATATGACCCTCCAAATGCAAGCTGTCAGCTCGATAACAGTTGAAGGAAATAAATGGACAACTCTGTACTGTTCTGAAACTCTTGTGTAATGAAGTTACAGTTTCATCCTGGAAGATGGCCAAAAAGCATAAATCAATGAGCAACTAACCTTGTACCATTTTTATCACAACAGGAATAGCCATCCAAAGGTAGGCTGTTTATTAAGCCCTAGCAATATTTGCGTTGGTCCTTCACACCAGAAAGTTAAACTGACAGTAACAAGGAGACTCGCTGTGCCAAGAAAACGTGGGCAGAGGCACTTTACAGAAGTGACAATAAAGCAGCTCTTCAACCTAGTCCAGGAAGAGCCAAACACATGAATCTTCTACTGAAAGAACAGTGGGATTACTGACCTTGCCAACACAGAAGAGCTGAGAAAGTTTACTTAGCTAGGCATTGGGCAAGCCAGGCACTGGAAAATATCATGAAATGAGGCTGTACAGCTTTACACTTTGCCCCAGAGAACTTTCTCATGCTGTGGCATGAACTCTATGTGAAATATGTGAATTTAAGAAGACAACTGAAGTTTTGCTACAGGTAACCCTGCGGAAACAGACTGAGTTTCTCTCTAGGGACTTCTTGGAAAAACAAACAAACAAACAAACCACACAATAACAACAAAAAAAACCAACCAACGTGCAAATAGCAGCAACCTGGGAGATGCAGATTTAAGAGCCTGGTTTTGACAGCTTTATATTCGCTTATCTATGACAGGATTAGGAGCCCTGATAACCAGTCCGCTATAACCGAGATTTCCCTTGCTAGACGTTGTCCTAGTTTCTAAGCTGAGCAGTAGGTCAGTCAGCCAGTCTTAGAATCTTTCTTACAGTCTTTTGTCTCAAATAATGCCAGCTATTCAATCTTCTTTCTTACATGCTTAAAAATTTATAAGATACTACTTCTTGTTTCAAAGGGTTGCCTCAAGAGAACACCTATTATTTTGTTCTTCTTAACTAGACTGGTTTATGCACGGGCTTAATGTTTTTCATGTGTGTTGGAATTACACCATATATTAACTCCCTCAGATCAACAGCAGAGACTTGCTTTTACTGCAGAAGGTGATCTAATTGCTGAGAAAGTCAGTGGATTGGAAATTTGGAAAGCAGCTGGCACTATCTTGATGGCATTCTTCCACCGAGGAATGAGTTCTCAAAGCTGAACACCACGTTGCTTCAGCCCCCAGCTAATATACTGGGTCTCTCCTGGTGGGGAAAAAAACACCTGGATATTTGGCGTGCGTGGAATAAAGGAAGAAGCGGTGCAAAAGTATGAAGCCTTTTAAGGAAAAAGGATAACCTTTCAGCCCAGACGTGATTTTCTGCTCCATGGGAACAGAAGAATGGTGATACGTCATTTATACAGTGGATAGTTGAGAGCAAATTTCAGAACACCTTTAAAAGCCTGCCTGACAGGTATCTTCAAAGTCTTCTTCCAAAGACAACACTACGTATGCTCATGTATATTCTCCCACTGTAAAAGATGAAGGAGCACTTCCCTCCTAAGCTATCATACCTGTCAGCCAAGCTGTAGCTGATCTTCTGAAGGCCTGACCACCACACAATACCAAGGGAGAACACAAAAGTAAAAAGCAGCAATAATACCGGAGAGATGGCTAAAGACAGGGACAGTGGTAGGGCCTAACCAGGAATTCTGGGCAAGCCGCCCTTCACAGGAGCAGCACTCCAACCACAGATCGATATCCTGGCCACTTTCCTCACGCTGTACTAACCTTGCTTTCACAAACTGTGCCGGAGGGCAGGTTAGCCCTCCAGAGCTGAGCACGCTCCTGCTTCCCTGACAAAGCCCCAGATGCAGCCGCAGCGATGCTTGTAGCGTGCAGGTGATAAAATGACACAGCTTTGAAGCACCTCTGAAAAGACCTCGTGAAGGGGATGGATTCTGCAGAGCTGATAGCCAGGCAGTCCCTCATTTGGTACCCATACCCACTCGTGGCTACGCAAGGTGACCAGGGACACAAAAAGGACCGAAAGAAAATAAAGAAGCAAAGACATATCCAGAAAAAGTCTTCCAAAAAGCTTCTGACTACTTTGCCAGGGAAACCCTGTGGTCAACTCCAGTCTCTTCCAGAAGGGAAAGCAGGGCACGTACCAACAGGAGTGTATACAGGAACTGGGCCAGGAGGCAGAGCCCAGCAGAAATGGTCTGACCAGTCATCAGGCATGAGCAGACCAGGGCTTATAATGCACTGAGAGATGTGCTGTCTGTATGGGGAAAAAGTAACAGGCTCACCCCTGGCAAGATCTGAGAAATGTTAGCAAAAAAAAAAAGAAAAGAAATAATAGTTTATCCCTTCACTCTTCTCCATCCAAGTTACTGAACCTGTTATTTCCAAAATGCCCACAGGGAATTAATTTCACTGCATCCTTGACTGTAAGAGTAATGGGCATGAAAGGACACCACAAAAGGAAGAGGTATCAGCAAGAATATAAGAAAAGATGCTTGTGAGAGGAAAAAACATCATTACCTAACGTCATAAACACATTTCCTTCTGCACGGTACACCGCCAGCTTTCACAGGAGCCAGCTAAAGTAGTATTATAATGAAATACTATGTACAACATAAAGAAATTATATTACCCAGAAAGCTTTAAGAGACCATAATTTTCTTAACAGATTTGCACTGAAAATTGTATTCCTGCTCTCCAAAGCAACAGGGCCCAGAAATCATTATAGCAGGTCTGCCACCCAGCCTGGAAGAAATCTGGCCACCTTTAGCTATTTCTGAAGGTCATCCTCAAATGGAGACTGCAGAGATCCTTTCAGTAATGGAAGCTATGCACTGGTTTTTACGACCGGTCAGTCATGTCACATAACGCTGCTCTTGACTGAAGGAGCATGAATATTAATGTCTTATAAATAAAAGCCTTTAATGCAGGTGAATTATGAAATTAGCTTTTCCTGAATGCTCACATCAGCAGGATTCTATTTCCCAAAAGTTCATAAAAGGACTGTAAAAAAAGGATGAGCAGAGCCACGTTCTACTTTTCCTCCCCAGCATCTGCACATTAACAGTTGGCTGAGCCTTGCGTAACGTAAGTACACAGGCAGTATTCTCTATAACCAGCGCTCATATTCCGCACGCAGGCTCGACAGACAAACGGCAACAGTGCAATCCCTCCCCTTCCAAAGTAATGCCTATGGAGCTGTCCCCAGAGTGAACTGCAGGAACCTTTCCTCATCTTCCCCTCTGGCCTTCAGGAAAAATCACACTGCAACAACAGTTCTCTTGGCTTTTTATTGCAAAGAGATGGCAGCAGCTTTGCAAAGCTGATTTCCTCAGATGGGAACGATGACGGTAGAGAAGCCAAATGAGAGAAATACACAGAAATAAGAGGAAGGGAAGAGCATGGCACTGGAAGACAAGAGGGCAAGGGGATGCGAAGTGAACTGTAAAAAAAATGCCAGTAGTATGCACACACGCACAGC
Organism: Ceryle rudis; assembly: GCA_033439905.1. Lineage (NCBI taxonomy): Eukaryota > Metazoa > Chordata > Aves > Coraciiformes > Cerylidae > Ceryle > Ceryle rudis. The sequence continues at coordinate 9,343 of JAAGNO010023198.1, read as the reverse complement.
ATAAGGAAGAGAAGATTAAGGAAACAAAAAGAATAGTTGTTGCAATTAAATAAAATATTAACAGAAGACGCTGAGAAAGCAAAAATAAACAGCTCGGAAAAAAAAAGCAGAACAAAACAGGCAGGACTACAACCAGTAAAGGCATCAAAACCATTAAATGGCCATCACCCTCTTCGAAAACAAACATTCCTGTCTGCGAATACTTGCACATACTCTCACACAGGAATGGCAAAATCTTGAGCCCTGAAAAGCACTTCGGCATGTGCTTAACTCACAAGCTCCAAGTACTTCAACTGACGTCAGTAAGAGTATTCATACATTTGAGACAGGCACGTGCTACAGCACCTTGCTGGATCCAAACCCAGGGTGCAGTTCCACGTCTCCTTTTAATCCGCAGCAAAACCAACTTGTGCCCCACAGCTCCCTTAAGCGTGCCACTGGAAAGTCTCTGCAGGCTTGCACTGGAACCAGACCGTTTAAAGATAAGAAGGTGGGGGAAGAAAGAAGAGCAAAGCACTGGTGTAACTATTTTTCAAGCCTGATAACTTTAGTGACCCCATTTCTATGCAGCTCTTTAGCCGTATTGATGTGGCCAAAGCATTATACCATGAAGGAAAGATCAGCAGGGTCACCACTGCTGGCTTCAATTGTGAGAAAAAGGCATGTGATGCTACATCCTGATGTTCCTATAATTAAAGAAAACTTTGTTTTTTGCAGCTTCTCAATTTGACATGGTTTGTCCTTCTCACACTGCTTGGGAACCTGGGGCAAAAATACACCAGCACTTCAGTTCTCTTGCACATGCAATAGACACGAGTGGCTTCAACAAGAGAAGCTATCTGAACTTATTCTTTGGTAGTACAAGATACAACAAATAAAACCATGGGAAATTTCTGGAGGAACTCCCTTCTGTAAGCAAGTCCTTGTTGTAGAAAGTAGAACAGCACACTGGCCTAACTTCCACAGTGACAGTCTTGCTTGTGTGGCTGTTGAGTTAAAGAGAGTCCTTCTTCTTCTTCTACCGCACTCAGCAGTGAAACTCAGCTTCCAGTAGCACAGCTATCTTTATTTGATTTTCTTCCCTTCCCTTTTTTTCTTTCCTTAAGTGTAGTATTGTTCAAATTCTACCTAAGCAAGAATAACATGTAACAACACTAGTACATTTTTAATCCTCTTCTAACATATTTCAGCACTTTGGAAAGGATTATGCCACTTCCATGACCACAGGCACAAGCACCTCCAGTTTCCTTTTCACCCACGTGACCCAACTTCTTTTCCACCTTAGTTAATATTCACCAGGCTTCCAGTAGAAGACAGTATGGCAAAATCCATGGCCAAGCCATCATTAGAATAGACAAGGACAGCTAACTTTGTTTCCTAGGAAATAAAACATAAATATCTTGACTCCTGTTTAGTCATAATTTCACAGCCCATTTAAGCTCAGACTATCGCTAACAGAAGCCATCCTACCCCTCTCCTGCCACTTCATTTTGTGTCCCTGTCACACTTTCCCCAGACCAAGTATTTTTACAGCTACATCACAAACTGCAATATTAAATGTATCCACAATAAAAATCAACCATATTCTATCATCTCAGTTTTATCCTGGAAAGTCCCCAGTCTGTGGTGGGAGTTACAACCTGGTACTCACGTTGGCCTGCAGAAGAGAAGGGGACAGGTAGCCAGAGGAAGGCTAAACTACTTCTTTCAGCGCAGTGCAGGCTTAAAGCGATCGTGAAGACATGGCATCGGGCAGCTTACTGGTCTCCACATTCACAATGTTGTTACTGATGGCAAAACGCAACAGCTACACACAGGACATTTCCACCACAGATAAGAAGGGGACAGTGCATCAGGGCAGGACAGCTGCTCTTGACAGCTACTTCTTGGGCTTGTAGGTTTTAGTGGTTCAAAGCACCACAGACGTGAAGGAAAAAAAAAAAAGCCAGCTTCAAAATTATTTGCCATTAGGACAACCATTAGATCTTCCAAGTTATAAATTATTCACAAGTTACAGCTACTGTAACATGCTGTAACTCCAGCTTTTAAGTAACATGAAGCCTCTTGCCTTACAAAGTGGTATTACTGTGTCACCATTATATGTTGAATAACTACAACCACCAAAAAAATAACATTGGTAAAAAAGCTTTTAAATCTTGAATGCCTCAGTAGCAGAAGGACTACCTCCTTCTTCTTAGAATCCTACTTGAGTGTAGATTTAATAAATGATTAGAGGAAATACTAATCCAACACATTTAACTTCTGCTTTATATCCAAAACTGAAAGGGACATTCCCTGGTCTCAGAAAGTCAGTCTGCACAATGGCAACAGGCCATGAGAATTTTCACCATTATCACTACTCTTTGAGACGGGGGGGAAAAAAGTGACTATCAATCAGAAAACCGCATCTCACGTGTCCATCTGTGTCATCCTTCCATGGAAAACACTCACATTAAGGCCAGTCGTTTGGAACATCACCCAAAAAAGGAACAACACCAGCTTAGTTACCAGTCAACTTCACAAAGGGTAACAGAAAACCTTCTTTTCGCTTGGCTTTGGGTTTTATAAACTCAAAAGTCTTGGAGCAAGTTTTGTAGGGCTGAAACCAAAACAGAAGCAGTTCTGGGTGTTTTTTTTCAGCTCGAGTTGAGTTAAGAAGTTAATTGATCTGGCATACGTGCAGGGTTGCAAATTTGTATTACAGGGTTTTTAGCATGCACACTGCAGCCGAGAGATTTGGCTTACAACTTTGATGTACCAATAAGAACTCTGTGGGACAAACTGGCTGAAAGTAATATCCATGAAATAGAAAAGGCGAGAAAGAAGGAACCGTAACCCTTCTCTAAATCACCCTTAGTCTGCTTAACAGGCACCTTATAAAAAGAAAAAAAAACCCCCAAACTATAAACATATGGTGGTAGCCTGCAGCAACTTAAAAGTCTAAATGTGATTTTTAGGCTACGTACTTCTTGGGCATAAAGCCTTCCAGTTTTAGAACAGCACAGAAAATTATATGCTAAATATAACAACTAATAAAAATAATGATAAGCATCTTGAAGAGTGAGACGCTGGAGAGGCTCTTGTCCAAGACTCATGGTTTCTGTCCATTTTATTAGTAGCAACTTCAAAAAATATTTGCACATCGAAATTCACTTGACTCGCCTGCTTTATGTCGGCAAGTTCCTCTTTGTATCTCCTAAAAATGCAGGCCATTCCCAAAAGAAGACAGAAAAAATATTATCAGCTGTTTAAATAGAGTTGTCTGGGCCCAAGGGAAACTGAATTCCTTGCACTGAGAAGTCTCAAAAGCTTACTCTCTTGGTTGGACTCCCCAAAACATGGCATGACTAGCGCGAGACTGAACTTTACCCGAAGCAGTAGCAGATTTTTTTTCACCAGAAGAAAACAACACACGATCCTCAAAGAGAAAAGAAAGTCCTTCCCCTAACAAACAAATGTGGGAAAGGGCAGAGGAGACCATCCTGTTCTTGTGGATAGCGAAGGAAAACAACATCACGTCAAAAAATCTAGTACACATCGTCCAGAATTATTGGGGACCGTGTATCTCTCCCCACTGACATCAACCTGTTGTAAAAATAGGCACAGAGCTCATTTCCATATGCGTGTAGTTGAAAGAGCCCACGATTTCTCAAAATTCACTCCCATCGTTCTTAGTTTAAAGCATGCATCGCTTCAAAACTAATCTGCAAGCAAAGCTAAAAATGAATTGCTTGCAATATATAGTTATCCTCACTTGGCTCAGACAACACGGTATCAAAGTGCAAAACTAAGATTAGTAGATTATGTCAGAATGAGCTCCCGTGGTTTATTTTTGAACTTTATAAATATCGTTAGCCAGTCATCAAAGCGTGCGTGTGCCAAAACACGCTAATCTCCTGCAACCATCACGTCATCCAAAAGATGTCAGACCAGCAAGGCAAGCTCAGAGAGCTGAAAGCAGAGCGCAAGGACAGGAATACCACAAGCCTTCCTAGAGCACGGCAGCAGGCCACAGTTTCTCAACTTGATTCTTATTATTTGCATTTCTTCTACCACCCTTTAGGAAGCAAACACAATATAGTAACAGACACGAATCCAAAGCTGCCTTTTTGCAGAGCAAATCAAGGGAAGAACTTGACAGGAAACACCTCAAGAACCCAAGCAGGAGAGATCAAGTAGATTACACGTTACGGGAGAGAGGATTCAGTCATGCCCCTCCTCGAGTGATGCACTTACAAACTCTTCTGGGGCCAGCAGCATGGTTTTGCTAAACCAATTTTAGCAGCATCAAAATGTCTGCCTGCTGCCGTAGCAATCCCACCCCGACTAAACCAAACCTGACCAGAAACTACTCCCGCTCCACAGGCCCGACCTAGATGCAGAGAGTGTATGGAGACCTTAGTGTAGGTATCTCATTTTGTTTCCAATGTATTTTTTTTAATTAAACAATCCCATTTTTATGCCTGATTAAAGGAGGGTTTGTTCCCCCAGATAAAAATACAGGATACTGTTTATGACGCGCCAGTCCGGGATGAGATGTTTGCTGCAGAAATGCTGAAGCTGTTTCAGATGCCACTTCCCTCTGTGAACCAGTGGAACGATGACTTCCACACGAGCATTTTTTCCTTGCTTCTGTGCACAGCCAAGTTGGTCACTGCGAACAGCTTTCTGCAGCAGCATAAATTAAGCCATAAAATAACTCTGCACGGGAGCAGGTGGAGTACACTCACACCACCCGTCTGCTCACAGGCCAGGGGGCCGCCATCTCTACCAGAACACCCCGAGACACGGCGTTCAGCGTGGCCAGAGCTCTCGGCCACCGCTCAGCTTCACCACCGATCCTGACCACGATTGCAGGACAAGTGGAACAGCAGCATTTTAGAGCTTCGGACCCTTCATTGGCATAAGGAAGCGGCAGACAAAAAGCAAGCACACATTCCAGCAGGAGAAGAGAGCTAGCATCTTTTCAAACAAGCCCTCGCTGCTATAATTAAAGGGTTTATTCCATTCCCACAGCCCACCACTGGAAACACCAGGCCTCTGCTGAATTACCGAAGGAACGACATCAGAACAGGATGTCATTACACAAGGGAAAGTGTGAAACCCGAGCAAGTGAAACGGCAAATGGTTTTAAACCTTCTACCTACTGATTCATTGAGAAAACGCTTTTGTGACTGAAATAAACCCACCCCTACAAATGCAAACCAAGAGTTCCCAAATAAACCCTGCCCTTTAAAAACCAAAAAAAAGGATCACATCCAATATTCCCAGTAGTAATGAGCCAGCAAAACAACCAACCCATCAAAGATCTAAGAGAACACCAAATACATTTTGGCAAGCACATTATTTCCTGTATCTGAATTTCAGCGCCAAGTACTCCTCACACCCTAGACCTGAATTTTACAAGAGCCTGCAGCTTTTAAGTTTCCTAGCGGCTTCCTACCACTTAAAAATGCTTTACATAAAAACCAGCAGTAAGTATGAAAAGTATATGCGGACCATACCCCATCATTCACTCGGGACATTAAACTCCAGGTATGTTTCACCCTTTTCTTTAAAGTCGTAACAACAGGTTAAGGGGCTTTGAATTGAAGAGCTAGAGCATAAAACCTGTCAGCTGAAGTTTTGGCCCATAACACAGGGACATTTAGGGCCGTGAGGCAACATTTAAGGGAATCTCAGGTTTGGCAACACTGAAATTTGCATTATTAGACCTGAAAGTTAATGTGCCATTAATCTTACGCAGAGGCAGGCAAATCCATCAGCACTGTTGTTTTCAGACTGTCTGCCCACTAAGGCAAACAATGCATCATTTACACTTGGTTTACATTTATAGTTGGGAAGAAAGCCATGCAAAGGACTAGGAGGGGAAAAAAAAAAAAACCCAAACCAGAATGTTTTAAATGTAAATTTGAATTTCACAGCAATGCATATATTCCTCTGCAAATTCCACATCTGCTAAATCACACAAAAGCTGGGTGCTTGCAATAAAAAAAAATAATAAAACGTGTCTCTGCTTTTCCTTTCCCTACTTTAAAATTACCTTTAAGCCTCCCTTTCACTTAAGTGCTGCAAACTGGAAACTTTAGAAATGAAAGCAGCTGGTGTTTCCCTTCCCTCCCCAAGTTCAAGCTGATTAAATTCAGTCACTGTAAAATGGCCAAAAAAAAACCCAAACAACCAATCCACCCCAAAAAACAACCAAGAAATCCAAATCAACCTCAAAAAACACTTCCCTCCTCCTCAAGAACTTTCAGTTATGTTCAAACCAGGAAATATCAGTAATGTGTATAAACAAAATATAAATTTTAAAGCTGGAGTCTCCTTAGCTTCAGACTCCGAGATTTAAAAACTGACCTACTTTATGTAATACTCCCCCAGCTGAGTCATCACAGTATCAACTGGTCTCTATCAGCTGCAGGGTATGATCATCACTCAAAAACAAATCAAGTATCCACACTGAAATGCCTCTTTTCTTTTATGATTATGTTTAAAATATACTGTTAATCTAGCAGTCCAGACCGTAACTGGGGAGGGAGAAAATCCCAAAGTAAGTTTGAACAGCATAAAGCAGTCCCTGTATAGCAGATGCTGTGCCTCGTAGCAAGAGCCTGTAAGCTACAGGATAGAATATTGGACACGGCTGCAGAAATACAGATTAGTTCCATCTCTGCCACCGTTACAGTAGGTAGCTTCAGGCTAGTAATTTAGACTTCTTTCTGTTCCATCAAACAATAAAATGGAGGGAATGCTACTGCCTTACAGACCCAGCTGATGTTTATACCGCACTTTAGCATATGCATAACGTTAGCTGCTATTTTACATCAACAGAAAAGGAAAGGGTAATATATTTTTAATAGTGGCTTAGTAGGCCTCATAAGAGAAGGTGAAAGCATTTAATGAACATTAGAAACTCTTCACAGGGGCCTTGATTCATTATAATTCACTCTGGACACATCTCACAGACTCCTGGCTCACAGTTCATCAGAGCGAGCAGAAGTCCATTAGTACCTCGGGGCAAAGCATTTGTTGGTAGTAAAAAGTAAATATTTCCTTTTAAAGAAAAAGTATTTTAATTACTAATTTCTAGTTATGCACCATCCTACAGCCACTTACAGCATCATGTTGCAGTCTTGAGAGTCCAGGAGGAGGTTAAGAGGACCTGGACTTGGATCTCAAGTGCAGCCAGCATCTTTACACCCTTAGCTAGACAGTTAGACATGAAAAAAACAAAAACCAAACCAAAAAGTTGAGCGTACTGTGCTGCTGGAATTATTACTGAAAGCCTGAAAAAGGCCCAGCACCGGAAAGCTCCAGAAGGTTATTGGCAACAAGATGCAATGCACACTGAATACCACCTCTGCTGCAACTAGAGTATTTACATTATTTCTTGTAGGAAGTGGTCAAACTTAAAGTATGCTGTCAGTTGTGGGGCTGGGAGAGGGAAATGAGGAAAACTCCTGCAAGAAAATAAATGAATAAATAAATAAATAACGGCAGGGCAAAAGGGTCGGGCTGAAGCCCTGGGGTGCCCAGGGCCAGGCCCCTGCACACAAACGTCCCTTACTCGGGAGGAGCTGGTGCTGCGTGGTTGTCGTACCCCTAAAACTCCCTGAGCCCGCTCCAAGCACAGCGAAGCAGAGAGCATTGTTCCCAAGGCCGCAGCGCTCACAGGAGCTCTCCTCAGATGTCTGCAGCACACTAATCCTGGCCAGGCCTCGCCGGCCCTGTCTGAGGGGCTTACCAGGCTGTCCGTAGGTGAAGCGTGTCACCTCATGGCAGACTACAGCACTTTTACTTCTGCAAGGACAAGGAAACAAATCACACGAGGCAACAGCAGTGACATTACTCCTTAATTATATTTTGCCATCTGCTACCATGGCAGAACTGTGCAGGTATTTTGAGACAGCAATCCAGGTCTGGTATTCCGAGACCTAAAACGAGCAAGAACAGAAGATCTGCTATTCAGCATCAGAAAAAGGGGCAGAAAAACGCACCTGTGAAATTACGCTTAAGACTTCAAAGCTTTTCATTTAAGAACTATTAATTCCAAGCGCATACTGAATGCAGTCTGGTTTCTCGGCTGATGCTTTACAAAGCTGTCAGTTTTCTGAGGCTTGAGCCAAAAGGCAATATTTGATATGTAAAGATGTTTGAGAAGGAGGAGGGTAGAGTGAGAAGAAAGATTTGTATGAGTCAGCCATAGATCTTTTTAAAATGAAGCGATAGCGTTTCTAAAGCCCAGGGAAAAAAAAAAAAAAAAAAAAAAGATGCACACATGGATTTCCTCGTTCCCGGGTTACCAGTCACAAAAGAAAACACTCTCAAAAGTTTAAGAGAACTTTTAATGACGACCACTTACAGAGTTGGGGAGCCAAGCCCCGCAACAGCAGCCCGCAAGGCGCAGGCTTTACTCCATTGTTCTCACCACCTTTCTGTTTTCACAAGTCATTTCGCAAACGCCGAAAAGCAGCAGCCTAAACAAGGCTCTGCTCCCAACACAACACTCAGCGCTATGAGGAGCGGGGCCACCAAAGCAGCACTCGGTGCCTGTGCAGCAGGGGACACTCGGCTGGACCCTTCGCTCCCCACGGTGGGGCATCATCCCCGGCACAGCCCTCACCTCAGGGCTGGGAGTCCCAGGAGCCCCACGGCCAGGCAGCAGGGCCCCGACACCCGGCAGACCGCGGTTCCTCTCGGGCTCAGCAGCGGGACAGGGAGGTCGGCGAGCGGCCCTGCTACGCCACGGGGCCGGTCAGGCGAGGCCTGCCTCAGCCGCTGCCACCTTCTGGCACCGCCTCTCCCGGGTTACCTGCGGCGATGCCCAGCCCGAAGGCCGGCCCAAGGGGCGCGGGGTGTCACGGTGAGGCCGGGCCTAAGAGGACAGCTGGGGTGTGTGTGGGCGTAGTTAAATAGCCCCCAACCCAGGACGAGCGTCCCCCACGGAGGCCGGGACGAGGCTGCAGCCCCGACCCGGGGGCGGGCGATCACACCTGCAGCCGCGCAGGCGGACAACAAAAGGCCCGGCTGGCACCGGCGAAGAGGCGGCGGTGGCCGCGGCCCAACGTGCTCCGCCGGGGCTGCCGCAGCGCCCGAAGGTCACGGGCAGAAGGAAACGTGTCGCGCGTGCGGCCACGCCGCGTCTCCCCCCCCGCTCTGCCTCCGCCCCGGCGGGGAGACGTGACCGGCCCTCCCTTCCGCGCGGGGCGGCGGCTGACCAACCTCCTCCCACCCCAAAACCGGCAGGGCCGGACCGGGCGGCCCCGCACCTGTTCACCTGGCCCGGAGGCGGACAGGGCCGGGCCGCCCCCTCCCCCGCAGCGCCGCCGAACGCTGCCCCCGG
>JAAGNO010023197.1:0-26453 GCA_033439905.1 Ceryle rudis | reverse complement strand
GTAGAGTAGGGTGAATGGTTGGACACGATGATCCCATGGGTCTTTTCCAACCTAGATGATTCTGTGATTCTGTGAATATCTACCCTTCTGTACGTCTTGTCATCAGTGCTAGAAAACATCCTATATGTTTAATTTGTGAGTTTTAACCTGACCCTCAGGTTCAAAACCCAAAGCAAATGGCTGCATTGCTGTATCATAGACAATTCAGACACAGGTGTGAACAAAATGTGGAACAGAAAACAGTTCCTGAGGCCCTCTCCTTGTTGGTTGGTGTTGCAGGGAGCTGGTGGAGACTTCTGTTGGCCAGTGTGTATTTCCATTTCCCTCACTGTATGCAGGGAAGGAAAAGGTAGAGTCATTAGCTCATTACTTGTTGCTGGCTGGTGGTGGTGTTGCTTCAGTGCTTCCTTTTGCAGCTGCTCCCATTGTCAAGCCAAAGAACCTAAGGAGATTGAGGATGGTGAGATACTGGAATGGGTTGCCCTGAGAAGTTGTGGATGCCTTATCCCTGGGAGTGTTTAAGACCAGGCTGGATGAGGCTCTGAGCAACCTGGTTGCAACCTTAAGGTCCCTTCCAACTCAAGCCATTCTATGGTCCTAAGATCTGCATTATCTGATCCAGAGCTACTAAGCCTCTGACCTCACAGACAGTGCTGCCGGCTGTGTGTGCTGAAGTGAGCTCTTGCTGCTGGCTGCACAGCAGCAATCCATCTCCAGCTGAAACAAAGCCACACAAGTGACAAGTGATCAGGACCTGGCCTGGGTCACCGATCGGCAAAGTCCTCTCTGGTTGTTGTGGGTTTTTTTTGTGGTGTGAGTTTTTGTTTGGTTGGTTGGTTGGTTTGGTTTGGTTTTGTGTGTTTGGGTTTTTTGTTTTGTTATGTTTTTTGTTTTGTTTTGTTTTGGTTTGGTTTGGTTTGGTTGTTGCTTTTTTTTTTTTTCCATGAAACGTCCATTTTGTCAGATGTCCTCATGGCAGCCTTGCAAGATGGGATGTTCTGAACTGGTGGATGGTAGCCAGTGCTGCTGCTATTGGCTAACAACACTTAGCACAGTACACCCATCTCTTCTGCTGCCTCAGTGTAATCTCAGGAGAGAGGAAGAGGTGGGGAGAGGCTGGCTCCTCCCCACGTCCTACCTCTTCATTTAGGCTGTGCTAGAAAGAAATTACCCCCCTAAAAACAGCCTCAGTGATTTCAGTGGAAGCTGTTGGAGACTGGGCAGCAAGAGCCCCCAGGATGAGGATAGCCATCCTCCTGAGCCTTCTGTTCTGCATCGCAGCTGCTTTTCACCAACTGTGAGTGATGCTGAACTTCTATTTTGTCTCTTTCATGAAGGCATCAGTCTAGATAGATGGACCACATTCCATGCCATCAGCTTTTCTGCTCTATTAGATCACCCCAAAGGTATCTCAGTCATTTACCTTGTCTCCCATGCATAGATCGACTCTTGTGAGTTAAAATACAAGCCACTTTTTGGGGGGGCTTCCAAGTCATACCTTAGGTTCCAAGATGTTTGCTTCTCCAGTTGCCATGCCAAATCAAATCACTGGTATCTAGACTACAAAGTTTTGAGGCCACTTCTGAAGACTGCAAGGGATGGTTTTGGAGAGCTCAAGAGATGACTGGAGTAAGGAGTTTGAAAAAGCTTATAGGGCTGTACTTAAGGCAATCGGGCAGAAACTATTTCTCAAGTAATTAGTGAAGCAGTAACTCCGATGGGTTCACTGTTGCTTTTGAATATTGACTGCAGCCATGGCACATTGCTGAGGCATTCTGCAATAGTGGGCTGCTGCAAGGAAGCTCTTCTGCATCTCTGAGCTTTCAGCCTGATACCACCTCTGAAGTCTTCTTTCCCCTGCCCCAGACATTACCTGGTGGTGATCCCTGCAGATCTCCGCTACCCATCCACCCAAGTTGCCTGCCTCCATATCACCTGTTATGAAGCAAAGCTTCAAGTGAATCTGATCCTGGAACGCTCTGCAGGACTTGAACTCTTAGTGCAAGAAACCATCCAGAAGGAGAAGACTTTCATGTGCACTAAGTTCTGGGTGAGCCACCCCAGGCAAATGCCATTACTGATTTTCCCTTCAGGAACTGTAAATCCCTTGTGTTACTCCATAACCAGGGATGACATGGACAGGGTCTACTTGCCTTGGATTGAGACTGCTAGGAAGTGGAGTGGGTGTTGCCTAGGGATATGTGGTCCAGGACAGTTGGGTCTGTATTTAATTCCCCATATGCCCCCTTTCTGGCATCCGCCCACCTTCCTGACCAAGTCTGAAGACTTAGAGGGGTCAGACAACTGCTTGTCACCAGAGTCAAGGTTCCAGTGGGGAAAAGGACAGATTCCATGACATGCAGGAACTCCTGCCGTCATGTAGAACTGAGTGGGCTCAGGATGTGACCCAAATCCAGATATTGGAGGGGATGTCCAGGGATGGGTGGAGGGGAACTTGCTAGTTCTTCCACTCTCAATTCCTGCTTAGGGTCCCCAGAAGATTACCTGGACTCTGTGTGCTCTCATCTCTCTATATAGGTTGCACCTCCAGCTGATGGCACAGAGGAGATTGCCACTGTCAAACTAATCATCACAGGTGAAGGGGTCAGTGTTGAGGAAAAGAAAAAGGTCCTGATCCGCAAGGCCAGCAGTGGCACCTTCATCCAAACAGACAAGCCCATCTATCAACCAGGAGAGACAGGTGAGAGCAGCAAATGGGAGCAATTATGGGCCATTGACTTTCTGCTGGTAACGCCATATGGAAAGCCTGTGATTGTCTGAAATTAATGGACAGCCCTAGCAGAAGGCTTTGGGACAATGTCACTTGTGATGTTTTCAGTGGCTGTAGTGTCCAGCTAGTGGTGACTGGAGTTGCAGGAGGCAGTAGGTCATTGTCCACAGTACCTTACATGTGGGAATGTCCATGTCAGATGTTATCACAAATGTTTATAGACAGGAGCTGGGGAAACAGATGGATCAGGGGTGTGTAGGGAAGGACTGAGATCTGATAAATATATTCCCTGATTTCCTTGCCTTTAGTGAAATTTCGCATTGTCACTCTGGACGAGGAATTCCTTGCACTCAACGATTCGGTAAGCCATCCCTGGAGGCTGTAGAAAAGGCTGCCTTGTTCCATGTGTGTATCCTACTTCTTATCTGCCAGAACTCCAGCGTTTCCACATTTGTCCCTGGGCTAGGCTTTAGGAGTGCCCAGAGGAGAGTAGTAACTCCAGCTGGTAACTCAGGAGGATGGCAGAGGTGTACACGTCTCTTGCTTATCATGGTGAAATGGTCATGCAAGCACAAGCATGGGACGTACTGATTCCTGATGTTATGTGGGTAGTGAATAGTTTGCAGTTAGGTTTTCCTAGGGGTGTGGTAGGGAGGGGTGCTCTTAACCTGGCTCCTACGAATTGGAACATGGGATAGCAGACCTTAGGAAAAGAAATGCTGTTGCAGCAATGATTGGATTTTGAAACAGGTGGCCATAGAAGGCATATTCTCCTTGGAGAAGTTCAAAACTCAGCTGGAGAAGGCTATGAGCAATCTGCTCTAAGAAGACATGCTTCAGCTGGGTGTTGGACTAGATGATCTCCAGAGGTTCCTTCCAAACTAGGTGATCCTTTACCTCTGTAACCCCTGAGCCAGAGTTTTGTGTGTTTGGGTAGTGAGTTTTCCCAATGAAGAACTCTGCCAGGAAGTCATTAGCAAGTGCTGAGTGACCTCCATATTGGCTTTTCTTTTCCCTTTCTCCTGACCTTATTGTAGTGGACCCACCCCGTGTTTCTCCTTTTTGGTGATGTTCATTTTACTTCATAATGTTGTCAGTGCTTTAAGTTTCCAGATTACTAGTTGCACATCCTTCAGAGCAGGCTCTGCATCTGAAGTACCTTGTGTGCGTTGCTGGAATGTGTTTCTGTCTTTTAATATATTTGCCTTTTTTTCACCCCCAGGTTTCCCTGTTTCTTCAGGTGAGTAATGCTGAAATCTAGTGTTACAATAACGTTGCTGGCAGCCATTTCACTGGGCTATTCATATTCAGCTCCTGATGGATTTTACAGACCTGTGACTGGAATGGTAGAACTTTAAGATTTCTTAAACTAACATAGTCCCTACGGTGTCGGTTTTATTCATTTAAGGTTATGCTCCCAGTTACTTCTGTAGAAATCTGACTTGTAAGAGTATAGACAGATCAGCTTAGACTTTATGAAAAGAAGTTATAACTGTGAAGGGACTTGCCTTGAGAATTTAGAGAAATGTAGAAGGAGACTCAGATGCTGGGAGCAGAATCTGAGCATCATATTGTCTCAAAAATGTCTTAACTAGCCTATACCAAACCTCATTCCTTGGCTATAGAGTCCGATAGTCTGCAGCACTGAAACTTGATTTCTATGGGATGTGGATCAATGAGATGCTGGAACAACTCTTTCTTCCTCTCTTGTGGGTGTAGGACCCTAAGAACAACTGGATAGAGCAGTGGCTGGATGTGGTTCCCCAAGATGGCATTGCAGATCTATCTTTCCAGCTAAGTGATGAGCCTATGCTGGGGACATATGTCATCAACGTAACCAGTGCAAAAGCATACGGCAGCTTCTCCGTGGAGGAGTATGGTATGAGCAGCATGTGGGGGATATGTCTGAGCTGCAGAGAGGACCTTGCACTGTTGTTCCAGGAAGCTTGGTATTTGTTCCTTGATAACTGTTCTGGGAGCAAAAGAGAAAAGTGATCTTCCATCTCTCATGGAAGAGTCTGAGCTGAGGCTTAGGAGAGAGGCCACTGTGGGACCTTGGGTCAACGGCTCAGGAGAAATGTTGTGCATGGCCTCAGACCTTTAACATACCTCTTTCCTGCTGTTCTCTGTGTCAGACAAAACAAGGTCATTTAGGACGGACTTTTCCAGAACCAGTCCAGTGTCATCCCACTTCTTTTTCATCCCCCAGTTAACTGTGCTGGGAGTCTAGTCTTCTCTCGGTGGAAATAGCTGTCAGAAGAGCATGGACATGGCCATGTTTGGCGTTTGGTTTGGGAAGAAGCACCCAAACAGGGACCACTACACCATTAAAGAAACAATAGAAATATTTTTCCCCTTCTCGCCACCTTCCTTCCATTTCCTGGCTCTTATTCCACGCATAGTCTATCTTCATGTTGAGTCTCTGGAAAGGCTGTCCCTGCCCAGTGGTTCCTACATTTCATTGTTTTTCCCTTCCAGTGCTGCCAAAATTTGAAGTGATCTTTGAAGTGCCAAATCAGATTTATATACTAGATAAAACCTTCCCGCTCTGCATATGTGGCAGGTAAGAAATCTGCTTGGAGGGATGGCCCTAATTCTGGCCTGACGAGCATGAGATGGCTCAGTAATCGTGAGGAGCTCAGGGGAAACTTACTGCCCTTCAGTTACAGTAGGCCAGAGTCTTCCACAGCAGTTGTTTGCACCCTGATGCAACAAAAAATTTCTATAACTATCCTTCTGGTACTTTAATGCCCCATTTTTAAAAACACTCCACAAGTCTTTACACACAAAACCTAGGGGAACAACCTACCCTTTGACAAGCAGGAATCTGTGGTCCAGAACGGGGCAGATGGTTGGTGTTCAGCAGAATAAACTCAAGGGAAATGAAGAAAAGCTTTTCCAGGTTATGCACTAGAGGAAACTACAGAGAGGCAAAAAAGAATTGCATCAGGTACAGTCCAAGGACAAGAAGAGGGTTAAGAGCCTCATGTAGAGGTGTTTTCTTAATGAAAAGCACTTTCTTCTTCACCTATGCTTCTGCTAGTAAGATGACGCATGCCTTCAGTGTATCCTGGGTTTGTTGCAGGTAGTGCTGATGCAAAGTGCAGAGCTCTGTGCTGACTCAGCACCTACAACACTTGTTCCCTGGAATAGTTTAGTTTGGTGCTAATTATCTGACAGAGCATTTGATGTCTCATCACGGCTGTACCCTAACCTAACCCTACTTACTGGGTCAGAGCTTCTGGGCCTGCTGTGTGGCTGCCATTCTGGTGCTATTTTGTGAATCATATGTGAATAAATGGGCTCTCGGGCAATGCAAAGCATTTTCTCACTATGTGTGACTGTCTCTTCCTTTCCCTGCTCCCCAAAGATACACCTATGGGAAAGGCGTCCAGGGGATGGTTCGTGTGAGCCTTTGTCAGAAGATAGCCCCATTCCTGCCCAGTGCTTCGAAACCTGACCTCTGTCAGGAATTCAACAACCAGGTGAGATGCTTATCAGGAGCTGAGCCCTGTTCAGAGACATTTGTGCTCAGCCCCAAGTCTGCTGGAGACTTTAGCTGAAACACTAGTGATGTCACCCAGTGGTTTCGGCTGCTTGGCCAGTGGTCTGCTGGTGCTGCTTCTTATTAACTGTGGCTGCTGATTATGACTGTGTGTGCATCACATGCCTGCTCCACATCCTGGACTGCTATATCAAAAGGCAAGCTCTGCAAGAGCAGAGATTTTGCCCTGCTGGTTCTGCCCCATTTGGGCAATTTCTAACCTAAATGCCTTGCTTGGACCTTGTTTCCTCTCTCTGTACTTTCAGACAGATGAGACGGGTTGCTTCTTCACAAATGTGAGTCTGTCCTCCTTCAGTCGAGACTTCCGGTACTATCAGGACAGCATAGTTGCAGAGGCCTCACTGGTGGAGGATGGTACAGGTAACTCTGGAAGTACCTCTGGTGGCTGGGAAGAGGCATGTGAAGATGCACTAATCTTACCAAGAACACTGGAGTCTTTCAGGCTATCAAGGAAGGGCTCTAAGCTTTCTGAGCCTGTTCTGAGCCATCTAACCTCACAAATACAGACAGAGCCACCAGCTGCTGATGGCACAACACGCTCACTCTGCGTACCTGCAGTCTCAGGTGGTGAAGCTTAGGGGCTAAGGGCTAGAATTAATGGGGAGGATGAACAGATATGGAGAACCCTGAGCAGATCATCTCAGTGGTATGAAATGTGTGTGCAGCTGAACGTGTGCATCAGTATTACCAGTGGGTCACTCTGCTGGGAAATTGCTGAGGGGTTACTTGGCCTCCTTGCTTCCTCCCTTATGTTTCTGTCTTGCTCCTTTACTTCAGAGATACGCGTCAATGCTTCACACAAATTACTCATCTCCAAGATTTGTGGGATGGCCTTGTTTGATGACGTGAATTCTTACTACCACACTGGGGAGATGTACAGAGGGAAGGTAATTCCCAGTTACAATCCTTTGTAGGGGAGAGCATAAGCAATGCCTTCACAGCAACTAGTGTCTTTCCCAACTTCACCTCCAGCTTGGGAGGACTTGAATGACTCCCAGTGACAAAACTTGAGGTGTCAAAAGTGAGAATAACACTCAGGGCTGCCATTTGCCAAATAAACCTTGAGTAGCAGCAGCTGTGGGATCCGTATGTGGGGTACAAACCCAAACATTTGAAAATTCACAGCATCTGGGAGACCTACTGTGAAGGAGCAGAGAGCATGGGGGTGAATGAACCTCGTAGTGCAAGTTATAATAGGAGATGACCAGTAGCAGTGTTGATAATATTGTTAGTGACTGAAAGGGTGACCTTGCTGTCTTTGGAAATGCTACGCCTGACTTGGAGAAGCAGGAGATTCTGTCCACTGATTAGACACTTTTGCACTTCTCTTGCTTACCATGATGTTCCCAGATTAAAGTTGTCGACTACCAAGGCAAGGCACTGAAGCACAAAAAAGTTCTCCTCACAGTAAGCTGCAGTGAGCAGCAGCTTAAGCAGAAGTACATCACTGGGAACTCTGGGACAGCTTCATTTAGCCTGAACACAACTGCTTGGAACAACACCTTGACCTCCTTGGAGGTAAGTGAGGAAGGTCCTGTCTTGTTGGCAGGGATCCCCATGCATCTTAGAGCTATTTACTGCCCCACAGACATCTCCCTTGTTCCCTCCTGAAGGACAGTAACTCAAATGTGAAACACCTCAGTATGTTCTGGATCTTGGCTCCCTCTGAGACCTTATTCTCCAGTTCCTAGTTGCCTTCCTCACTATCTGTCCACACAGAAACCTGTGCTATGGTGTTGCTCAGACCCAGTCTGAGCTTCTCACCAAGGTAGGGTGATTGGCAGCTGACCTGCTTAACTAGAGGAATTAACTGTGGGTTGTTGTTTGGTTGGTTTTTTATTTTTTTGTCTCACCAGGCAAGTGTCCTGCATGAAGATTTGGATAGAGAGCCTTGGACAGTTGATCTGAGTTACCAGCGAGCCTCTCACTTCATACGTCCATTCTACAGCACCAGCAGGAGTTTCCTCTCTATTGTTCGTGTGCCAGAAACAATGCCCTGTGGTAAAAAGCAGGCTGTCCAGGTGGACTTCAGAATTTACCAGGAGGACCTGGAACATGGACCCAAGCGTGTCATTTTCTCCTACTTTGTGAGTTTTTTGGGAAGTGCTAGTGGGTGATGGCTCAAGACACAATATCAGCATCTCCCACAGATTCAAGCCTGATGTCTGATAGGTTTGGCTCAGCCCAGGACAGGTAGCTCATCCAGCCATCATGGGGCTGGATCCTGGTTTCGATCCTGGGGCTGCAGTAACAGCAAGAAAGGCAGCCCCTTTATTTTGGGCTCTGCACAGATGCAGGGCAGGTATTGGCCTTACCTGTCTTCCCAAGTCTCTTGATCCCCTGAGCTCTCCCTGCTACCTGAGAGCAAATAAAGCTCATATCCCTGCCCCTGCCCCCATTTCTCCTCTAATTTCAGAGTTACTTTGATCTGCATAGTGACGTCAAAGACTGTGTGATTGGCATTCCTGCCCTTTCTGTATTCTTCCCTAGGTCACAGGGAAAAGAGGGATAGTCCACGCAGGTCAGAAGACTATTTGGGTTGGGCTGCCAAGAAGTAAGTGCACACTCCTGCTTTGTGTCTCACAAGCACTCTGTGATCTGTGGCATCCTATTTTATTTGAATATGTGGCATAAGCCTCTTCACAATTCAGAGCTGGCTCACTTCTTTTCTGTTGCATCAGAGCAGAGTGCCTTTCTAGCTTTCATGTTTCTTTTACCCTCCTGCTCGGTACTGAGAGAACAATACTCAGCTTTTCCCAGGCTGAAAGGCTTCTTCTCCATCCCTCTCACCTTCAGCTCAATCTATGCCCCAGCATCAAGACTCATTGTTTATGTTAATCTTCCCTAATGGAAAAATCATCACTGATTCTGACATCTTCAGCTGGCTCATCCTCTGTTGTCTTCGTTTTCAGTCTCCTTTTGCTGGCCCTGCAAGTGGCATGAAACTATAGCCTTACCTTCTATCAAAAGTCTTCTGCTTTAATTTGCAATTTTTTCTACAAATAATCTGAGTAGTTAGGACACCACAATTTATCATTAAGCTGGGTGTTGACTCACTCTTGTCTACTTCTCCAGCTCTTTAAAAAAGAAAAAACCAAACCAAAACCCAACACCTAAATTATAGGTGCTTTGGGACGATGGTCACCTCTTTGTTGGTGATGGGATGGGAGGTGGTTAGTGATGTGAGGCTTTGGAAGATATCTGAGACTCTCACTCTTTGTGGAGCTAAGCTTGAACTGTTCAAGAGTTGTTTCATCTCCCTGAGGCAATGAACAGAAGCAGGAAGAGTCTTTTGCTGGTCTTGAATACCAGATGCAGAGATTTGCTGATTGTTTGAGTGGTCTCCAGAAATCTCCTTGGTCCTGTAAGACTGAGGATGTGAATTAAACAGGCAAACACAAAATGGTAAAAGCTGATCCGAGTCCATTTTCACTACTAAATCTACTTTCTCTTTTTCCCTCTCTCCTCCTTTTAGTGCTGAAAGGCTTCTTCTCCATCCCTCTTACCTTCAGCTCGATCTATGCCCCAGCACCAAGACTCGTTGTTTATGTTATTTTCCCTAATGGAAAAATCATCACTGATTCTGCCATCTTTAGTGTCTCCATGTGTTTCAGAAACAAGGTAGGATTTGTGTCTGAGGCCACAACTAAAAGTATGAGTGTCAATGTGTCTGCTGCAAGGAAAGAAGAGACTGAGGAATACACAGTGTGTGTAGCTGACACTGTGGGATGCCGTTGGGTGAACTACAGTACGTGAATGGTGAAGTGAGCCGTGATGTATGGAGCAAGTATGTGCTGAGCATTGTGGGGACTGCTGCAATGGTTGGGAAAGGCAGAGAATTGCTCTGTCTATCTCCGTAGGCTTGCATAACAACTGCAACCCAGTAGGATCACAGCCCAGCATGTGTTGTAAGTGCGGTTCCCCCGAGACCTTGAGGCTGCTCTGCTACTGCAGCAGATGCTTGGACTTAGTAGTATTTGGTGTTGGGAAGACACCTGACAGTGACTGATGGAAGAAGTGGGTTTTATTGGCCATCCAGAAAGGGCTGATCTCTTGTGGCCATTGTGACATCCATGGGAATCTGCTTTATTGGCTGACTGGTTTGCTGGGTAAAGAGAATGCTGTGTTCCAACAGAGGAATATCTCCAATACTGTGAGCTGTGCACAGGGATGGTTCCCTCTCTGCCATCTTTCCTGATAGAACCTCAACCTTAGATTCTATGGTTCTGCTCTGGCAGGAGGGTTGGACTCGATGATCTCCAGAGGTGCCTTCCAACCCCTACCATTCTATGATTCTATGATGGTTACTTAAAATACCTTCTGGGAGTCCTTGTGAGATTCCTCAGTTTCCATCCAAGACAAGTCCTTGGAAACTCTCTTCATGTAGGTCCCTCCCCTGCTCAGGAAGCGGTAAGTTAGCCAGCAACACTCAGGTATTGCCTTGTGTTTTTCCCATTTAGGTGGAGCTGGGTTTCTCAACGCCAGAGACTCTTCCTGACTCAGAGGTTGGTCTCCACCTCCTGGCAGCTCCTGGGTCCACATGTGCCGTCTGGGCTGTGGATCGGAGTGTCCTTTTGCTAAAGCCAGGAAAAGAGCTCAGCAGCTCCTTGGTGAGTGGGCTGGCTCCAACTTCTTCCTTTCCCATGCACTGACATGAAGAGGGAGGGAAGAAGGGAAGGAGGGAAGGGAGGCATTGCATCTGTGCAGAGCTTATCTCCCAAGAAACTCAAAGCAGTGCCCACAGGGACCGGCAGCACTCTCAGTGTGGCACAGGTGAAGATTAGGGGTCACGTGTTCAGAAAGAGGTTGAACATGACTCAGTGCACCAGTAAATCAGCTTCTGTTGTTCCGTCTCATGTTCATTTCAGTGGGTTGTGCTGGCTCTACCAGAGGAGAGCCAGGGAAGAGTGACTGAGCCGGGGCTTTTTGGCAAGTGTTCCTGCACAGTAGCCAGGAACAGTTCAAACAGGCCTTGGATGTATGACAGGAAGGGAATGCCAAGTTTTATTTGTGCTGATGTTTTTCGCTTTTTCTTGCTTTCTCAGATCTATGGGCTGTTCCCATCTGTTTATAGCTCCAGGTATCCCCCCCAAGTGTCTGAAGATGATCATTCATGTGGCTTCCCAAATTCTGATGAGCCTGATGCATTTACAACATTCAGGGTAAAAATGGTTGATTTGGTGGGCTGGGATAATGCATGAACTGAGGGAAGCGTGGCCTGGAACAGGTCCAGTTTAGGTCCTTGTAACTCACTTATTGTTTGAGTAAGTGACTTGACCAAGATAAAATTTTTATGCAGTTGCATCACTTTGGTTGTGTGATTCAGGATGGCAAGGATTATTGGTTACTTTAATTGGATTTCACATAGTTTGTTTAATCTCCATAACATGAGCAATTGCACTCTGCAGGCTAAGAAGGCATAGTACCTAAGTGACCTTGTGTTGTAAAAGAATGAATTTGGCTGACTCAAGCCAGATGAATTAGCTCAGAAGACCTTGTTTGCCCATTGCTAGGGATCTGAATAATTCCCTCTTAAAATGAAGCAACAAAATACTTTGCCAAGCCAGAGGACAGCCAAGGCCTGAGTGACAGAGCCTGGAACAGGCTGCCCAGAGAGGTTGTGGAGTCTCCTTCTCTAGAGACTTTCAAGACCCCCCTGGATCTGTTCCTGTGTGGGCTGCCTTGGGTGACCCTGCTCTGGCAGGGGGGTTGGACTCGATGATCTCCAGAGGTCCCTTCCAACCCCTACCATTCTAGGACTCTAAGTTCTCACTGCATGAGGGATCAAGAAGGCACAGGGTAGAGGGCAGAGAGGAGAGGACAAGCTTCTGGTACATCAGTTCTTTCTTTTCCTACAGGAAATGGGGTTGAAAATTATGTCCAACACCAATATCAGGAGACCCAAAGTGTGTCCAACCACTCCATCAACAACTATGCTGCAGGAAACAGGAGTGTTTACTTCCAGGCCCATGTCAATTTTTGCCCAGCCCCATAAAGTGTATAACAGTAAGCATTTGCCAACTGGTTCTTCTCACATGGAATGCTTAGTCTTTCAGGTGAAAGCAGTCTTGGGTTTGCATTAAGAAGCAGTACTTGTGGTAATGAAGGAGAAAGAGGCCCTGACCCTAAACCTGTTGTGCTAGTGTGAGGCTGCCTGGGACTCACAGCTTTTGGCTCTCAAATGTTAGTGAGCTGTCTGGATCTCAGGTCTTGTCTCTGAGGTGAGGGAATGGTTACCCTTCTCATGGTTCCTACAACTGCAAGTAAGGCCCAGAGTACCTCTGTCATTTGAAATGAGGCAAGAGATTTCAAAATTTGGGATAGCACCTTCTATTCCAGGGTCATGCTTCCCAAGAGCTCACTTGATGGCCAGCAGCCTGAGCTGGAGCTCCTCTGCTCTCAGGACACTGTGGTGACTGGGTCTTTGTTATTTCCAGAAGAGCACCTCACAACATCTATCTATCAGCCAAGTACGTTTTCACCTGTTTCTTCATCTGAAAACAATGTACACGAGCATTTCCCCAAAACCTGGATATGGGATTTGTATTCTCTGGGGTGAGTAAGCCTAGAAGTGGGGGTCTAGTCTGGGTGGCTTTGTGTGACTTGTAGTGGCAGCCGGTACAACTGAGTTTAGATCATAAGCTGCCGAGGAAGATACCTGAGGTCATATGTCATGAGGCTTATACCTATCAGGCCATTTCTCATGGGAGCTGATGCATTTTCCTCTACTAGATGATCATACAGAAGTATTGTCCATTCATGGGAGGTGGCTGATATGGGAAAATGGGAAAGGGGAAGAATAGTGTAGGAAAACAACTTGGTTTGCTGCCTCCACTCTGCTTGTGGTAGCCCTCCGGGCCAGCATTTCCCAAACTGTGCTAGCAGGATATATCCTGGGATGCAGGGGAAGCTGTTCTCCACAAAATCCTTCACAGGACTAAGAGTTGTGTCCTGTGAGAGAGGCTCAGAGAGTACACAGAGTCTGCTGAGGGACCTTTTGGAAGCTTTTCATCTCTGACTTCAAGAATTTGTCCGGTGTCTGGAGACTGGAGTCCACTCAGGCCAGCTGCCCCCACATCTGCCCTCTCTCACTTCCATTTTCCTTCCAGCTTGATCCATCTTCTCACCCCCTAGCAGCAAATGTCTCCTATGGGATTGGTCCACAAGCCTGATTTGAACAACCAAAGGTGTCTATGTTTTATCTGTTGCCTTCCTGTATGTGCCTGGCAGAAGTGAATGTGTCCAGTTACTGGAGTCAAGTGATATCATTAGCTTTAGCTAGGTCTGCTTTTATGTCTGCTGTGGTAGCAGCCACAGAACAGTCTACCGCTCTCAGAGGTTGTGATGTGGGCATAAGGCAAGTCTCTGCCCTCTTTTCATGTTGGACTTTAAACTGTCAGTGTCTCCCAGGAAGGTGAATGGCTGGATCTGTCTCTTCTTGCTAAGTTACACTGATGTTGAGCCAGTCCCGTTTCTCTTACAGTGTCTGGTTTCCCATCCCTAGGCCGAGAAGAATAAAACCACTGACATCTGTAAACAATATTTTAATGTGCAAAGGGCCAAGCGCTGTCTAAAGAAAGCATGAAGTATGATTGATAGCACCTTGCAGGCATGTAACCTATTGTCAGAAATGTTCTGGTTTTATAAACATCTGAGGCAGGAGTCCCTACTTCTACAAGGACCTACTTGTAACCCTCTAAAGGCTACACATTCCTCAGAGATTAGGGGTTAGATTGAGATTAGGGGATGGGGCGCACCGGAGAGAAGGGTGCAGACCAGGTCATTGGGTGCTGCCTACATCAAGATTCAGTTAAATGCTTCTGTTGATGTCTACTTCTCCCCAGTCCCAGTGGGAGCAAGAATGTCACTGTCACTGTGCCTGGTACCATCACAGAATGGAAAGCAGGGATGTTCTGCACAGGACGTCATGGCTTTGGAGTTGCGCCAACCTTCAGTCTGCTTGTTTTCAAGCCCTTTTTTGTGGATCTCCCACTGCCGTCTTCTGTGATCCAGGGTGAGACCTTCATCTTGAAGGCAACAGTCTTCAACTACCTGCAGCGATGCATGAAGGTAGGTGAACCCCAGTAGACTCTGCAAGAAAAGCAGGGTATGGGTGGGTAGCAGATGGCTGAAATATATGGCTTGTGATGTTTATCTTGTTACCACCTGCCATCCCTGCTGCCCCTTCAGATCAAAGTGACCCTGGAGGAGTTTGCACACTTGCAGTTGAAGCCATGCAAAGGCTGTGTCTACAGCAGCTGCTTATGTGCTGGTGAAGCCAAGACCTTTCAATGGAGTGTCACAGCTGAGCAACTAGGTGAGAAGTACAGGGTGGTGGGGTGGTGCAGTTTGGAAGGGATGGGACAAAGGTGGAGATGTTTTGTAAGAGCTGACATGGAGTGAGGAGTTGTTTGCCCTGTTAACCAGCGAGTACTCATTTGCACTGATCCTAAGGTCATGATTACTCACAAAATAAGTCATACAGGGCTATGATACAATTTTTGTTGTTAACGGGTGACTTCTACTGTATTAATAGGAAGTGCTTCCTCGGAAGATGTTTCATGCACCTAAATAAGTGTTATTTTCAGGGCTCATGAACATCACCCTCAGCACAGAGGCTGTGGCCACCAAAGAGCTCTGTGGTGAAGAGATACCATTTGTCCCAAAACAAGGACAGAAAGACACGATCATCAAACTCCTCCAAGTCCGGGTCAGACAAGCTGTTCTGTTACCTAGACCTACACGTGGGCTTTGTGCAATTCCCAGATTTTGTACAGGTTAATTTTGGGAGTTACCTCTAGCCATTCAAGGTGTGTAATTAGAATCTCAAGTCCTGAGCTGGGCCCAGCTTGTGAGGGCTGATGGACGTGGGAGGTAGAGGCATATTCTCCACTTCATACTATGGAAAACTTTAAATGTGTACACTCTTTTGTGTCCTCGCTCCTGAGCCCTCTGCTGAACCTTACAGCATCAGTTTCACAGACACACAGAAGTTAGGATATTCTGAAAATATGTGCTGTTTTCTTATCTGAAATGAAAATCGTAGGATGCTTTGGATTGGAGAACGATTGGCAATAATTTACATTTGTATGTGTTAATGATGTTACTTCAGTTGACTCTCCAGCCTGAACCAGGATTTTGTCTCTACCTATTTCTAATCCACTTGTAATCCTGTTTCTCTCCTGTTTGCTCATTATAATGCTACTTTTACGTGCTCCAACAGCCAGAGGGAGTGTTGATAGAAAAGGCTCACAGCTCCATCCTGTGTCCCAAAAAAGGTAGAGAGATTACTTTCTTCTTTCACCCTGCTCATCCCACTCCTTCCTGCCTAACCACCTCCTGGGTCTTTCCACGTGTTGAAATATTTTCTCTGCCAACATGACCGAGCAACAGAAGCATACTCTAATAGTGGTACCAGCTAGAGCTTCCCCTGGGTAAGAATGTGGGGAGGTCCAATCTTTTAGCATCAACATCCCTGACACTGATGTGACAGCTTGCGGCCTTTTTTACCTGTAGTAATAAAACCAGACTACTGAACGTGGTGAGGTTGGAGGGCATGACTTAAGATAGCTGTTCCTGTCTTGAATTTTATGGTGCATGATGGGGTCATTAGCAGATTTTGAGAGCCTGAGGTGCATGTCTTCTCAGACATGCCTGCAACTGAAATCTGAAACAAGATGAAGTAACTTAGGTGGAGAAAAGCAGGTGGCTTTGAAGACAGAGTGTTTCCAGGAGAAATTCCTCTCAGCCTCGTTAGAAGGAAGGCTGTTGGGATAGTACAGTGCTGTGAGGTAGATGGAGAAAGTTGAGGGTGGAATGGGTCAGGAGGGTTTTCAGATGATCCGCAGCTTCTGTGACAGGAAACTAGGATGTTAGCACAGAAGAGTCTTGAACGGTTTCTGGGGGTTTTGAGGGCTGTTTTCATCAGATTCTCTTTCTTTTTGTCCTTCACACACACCTCACCCCATCGGTGTCAGGGAATCCGGAACAAGAGTCTGTGTCCCTGATGTTGCCTCAAAA
The DNA here is from genome assembly GCA_033439905.1 of Ceryle rudis. Taxonomy (NCBI): domain Eukaryota; kingdom Metazoa; phylum Chordata; class Aves; order Coraciiformes; family Cerylidae; genus Ceryle; species Ceryle rudis. Next base: position 10,137 of record JAAGNO010023197.1, on the reverse strand, counting down.
TGTGGTTGAAGGTTCAGTCAGAGCCACTGTCTCGGTCACTGGTAAGAAAATCAGCTATGATAGCACCCTTGCAAATCCCATGTCTGAGTTCAGCCCTAGGAATGCCCAAACCCAGAACCCCCCCACACCCTTTCTGAGCTTTCCAAGGCTCCACTGCCTTGTTCTTCTGATGTGTGTGCCTGCCTTTCCTGATTCCTGATAGCAAGGGAGAGAGTGTTCTGTTTATGGGCTTCCCCTCCCAGGGTGGGAAAGTGTACAGTCCTTATGGAGGGCATAGTGGAAGTGATAAGCTGTCTGGACAGAGGTGCCCCCACACTGTTGTGCTGGCACTATCTTGCCTCGTGCACTGCTGGGAACAAGTCATGGTAGGAGGAGGTGAATCCCCAAGCCTCCTGCCCAGGAGGTGGTCAGGGTGCCTATGCTCTGTTCCAGGTGACCTCATGGGTATGGCACTGCAGAACCTGGACCATCTAGTGCAGATGCCTCATGGCTGTGGGGAGCAGAACATGGTGCTGTTTGCCCCCATTGTCTATGTGCTGCAGTACCTGGAGAAGACGAGGCAGCTGACCTCTGAGATCAAGGAGAGGGCAACAGGATTCCTGCGCAATGGCAAGTGTGACAAACCCACCTTGCTCCTCTGCCTTCCCTTGTGTCCAACCGGCTAATAGTCCTGAGGGCCTACTCCACTTCCACCCAGAGTGCTCAACCACCCCAATCCCTTCACAGTGATTTCATTCCAAATACCATTGCGAGTACTAATGTCCTATCCTGCTTCTCAGGGTACCAGATACAGCTGCAATATCAGCATCCTGATGGTTCCTACAGTGAATTTGGTACCAAGGATGAGCATGGCAACACTTGGTAAGCCCTTGGCTCTCTCCCTGCTCTCTGCTTGCTGTCTGCACAGGGGTGGGCAGTTTTCTGCTTCCAGCATTACATCCTTTCTCTCCTATTGGACCCAAAATGTTCCAGATGCTTTACAGGCTATGGCATTCCAGGGGTATGCAACTGTCTTTGGGATGAACTGTCTTTGGACGAGCAAATTAGGAATTGCACAATAAGCAAGAAGAGACCCACCGGTTTCAAACTCCCACTTCTTTTCTTTTCCCTCATCTTCTGCTTAGATTCTTTCTTTCCATTCATTCTTTCCTCTCTCTCATTCACTCCATCTCTTTCTGCTTCTCTCTTCCCTCTCTCATGCCTTTTTTTCTGTTCTCTCCCCAACTAGGCTGACTGCATTTGTGGTTAAATGTTTTGTCCAAGCCAAGCCATATATTTTCATGGACAACAGGACCGTCCAAGATGCTCTGACCTGGCTGGAGTTCCACCAGCTTCCCAATGGTTGCTTCAGAAATGTGGGCCAACTTTTCCACACAGCCATGAAGGTAGGAGCCAGAGCACCTTGAAGGACAACTCAAAGCAGTTCTTGCCAAGCGTAACAGTCATTTTTAGTTGACTTTCCTGTGCTTTCTTGAATGGGAGCAAGACAAGGATAGGTGGGACCTTTGCTGAAAAGCTTCAGGTCTTTGTGTATTAATTTTCCCAGCTTTTTGGATGTTTATACTTTTTGTAGGGAGGTGTGGATGGGGAAGTCTCCTTGGCTGCCTACATCACTGCTGCATACTTGGAAGCAGGGGAGACACCAGAGGTAAATATTTGGATCCTTTGCCACGCTCTTGCCTTAAGATCTGAATCCTGAAGAGCTTAGTGGTGTCACTGAGGCAAGCAACAGACCATCTTAGAGATGGTAAACAAAGTCATAGGGTGTGGGAGGAAGAACTTCTCACTTCTTGGGAAAAAAATCTCAACTATCCCTTGAGGAGGACATTGCTTTCAGGGGACAAGCTGATTTTAGACTACTGGGAGCCACTGGAGTTCATGGTTATATGTTATGCCCATTTCCCAGGCTTGGGCTGCTCACTCCTGCTCCCCTGCCTCATCTACTCATGCCCTTGCTATCCCTACACAGCTTAGAGCTAATGGTGAGTTGTTAGGGAGGAGAGATGGGTGTAGCTGCTCCCACAGTGAAGTAAATAGAAATAATGACGTTTTTAATATGTTTTAGCTTCACAAAAATTGGAAGTCTGGGAAAGGAGTGCTGTAGGGCAGCTGGAATTGAACACCCAGGTAATAACAATAAGAGGGAACTCTAAAAAGTGCTAAAGAGCATAACTCATTATGGGACTCTGTGGTACTGGCAGGTAAAAAAAATGTAATGTAATCAATCAGCTTGATGGAGAAATGCAATTGCTATAGACTTTGAGAAGCCAAGTTCTCTGGAAATAAGAAAAGTGAAAGAGCAGTGCTTTTCATTGCAACTGAAAGCAATGGGCTTAGGAAAAAAAAAAAAAAAAAAGGAGACAAGGAAATTGACCTTCTTTCTGGCAACAAACAGATGTCCTTCAGGTCACCTTTTTCACTGTAAGGACAATTAAATGTTGGAACAGGTTGCCTGGAGAGGTTTAGTTGTCTCCATCATTGGAGGTTTTCAAGACCTGACTGGATAAAAGCCTGAGCAATGTGGTCTGATCTCATAGCTAACCCTGCTTTGAACAGGAGGTCAGATCAGAGACCTTCTGAAGTCCCTTCCAATCTGAATTACTCTATCATTTGGTAATTCTATGGACCGTCTGAGTTTTGTCTGACTTTTGTGGAGGAGGCTTTTCATGAAACTGAGTATTTGATACGTACTGTGCTCTGCAGCAGAATGAAACAAAAGGACAAGGACCTTCATCCTGGTAGAAAATTAACAAAGAGTTTGTTGTAGGTCTTAAGAACAAGTTTTGTCATTTGGGAGGGAAAGCAAAGAGTTCCTGAGATCAGACTGTACTTCAAATCCAGGAGTAAAATCCTGAAAGGGAGACAAAAAGGACCTCAGAGCAATTTGCACAGTGAGGTCATGGAAGCCACACTGTTCAGAATGAATCCACAGACTTAGTACTCTGAAACTGGTGATAGAAAATCTAGGCTACCACAGAGCAGGAGATCTCATGGAATTCCTAGTGCTTCAGAGAAGATAGCAACAGTATTGCTACCTCAAAAGATTGTCCATGGAGTGAGGAATGCTTCATTGCAGCATCAGATTTGTTGATAGGACAGTAACAAACAGTTATTGAATTGGACATACACGCATAAACAATTGTTATTAAATGGTTGTGATGATGACAGACACTCAAAAGTAAAAATGAATAGGTAAAAACACAAGTCTCAGAGTTACCCTAGCTTCAGTGCAGGAGTTTGTTGAGTAGGTCTGTGGGTAGATGAAGTGGGAAACCCAAAGCTTGCCATGTCACCCAGAAAAAAGTGTCCTTGAGTGGGTTAGAAATGCTTTTGCAAAGCACACACACTCACTGGAGGTCAAAATTCAGAGAAACAGTTTGAGAGTGTCCTACAAAGGCTGATGCACTCAAGATGTTCAGAACAGATCCTACTTTCCTTTACAAGCATACTGAAAAGGCTCATGAAAGTCATTAGGGGTTAAAATGCAGGGAGAGGTTGGAAATATTTTACACTCTCCTAAATTTACCAGCGGCTTGCATGACAAAAAATCTGGGTAGAGATAAACAGCCTTCTACCCCAACCCTGTGCTGGAAATGGATTTCTTGGAACAAAATTCGGATTGTTTACATTGACTGGAGAAATAAATGGCATGTTGTAGAGGAGTAATTTCTCAGCTGGCACATGACTGCTCTCAGAGGCTAAGTGCTCTTAGGACTGCTGTTGTCAGCGGCTGGATGAACACGGTAAGCGTGAAAACACCTCCAGGAGAGTGGCACTCTCAGTTCTTGCATTACTTTCACCAGAAGACACCAGAGCTAGATGGATTATAATATGTGTCAGACTGTTCCCAGACAAGGCATTAAGATGAGCGATAACAGTCAGCACTTCGGAGGAGGTACATCAAGTGTTTCCACTTGAAGTTTGGAAGCTGTACAAACACTCGTTCTGTTACCTCCATTTCAACTGTCTGAGAGAGTGAGAGATTTAGGAAGGAAAAGGAATAATAAAGGAGACTGAACAAATTCACAGACTTGCTGCAATCCCTGCTTAGCTATTCAATTACAGAATAGAAAGGTTACTGTGATGCTTGCAGTTATTTTATTTAAGAGCAGCAAAGTAGGACTTGAAAGGATGGAAGCTTAGCTTAGTGCTTCTGCTGGGCTTTAGCAAGAGATAGCAACCAAGAAGCAGCAGCTGGATCATGGGACCTTTTGATACTCCATGAGTAGTAACTATGAGCATTTCTGAGAATTGCTGGCTACATCCAGCAATACTACTTCACCACCTAGAGAGCACAAAGATGATACAGGCATTACCTTTTCTCTTTCTGAGAAGGGAAAGAGATGAGGAACATGTCACGTGTCAGAATAAACCTTAAAGGTAGCCCTTGTGTTCTTACTGTTCTTAACCAAGAGGCCACTGGAAGAGGGGAAACCACAAAATGCTGTAGATGCACATGTATGGGGCAGGTAAGCACTGCAAGCTTTTGGCTCGTGTTCAGCATAGCATAGCTGAATGCTGGAATACAGTGCTGCTGAGACCAGTGGGTTTGCTGCCAACAGCAGTACTGGTGAAACTGGAAATCCCAGTGACCTTGTAAGGCACAGCAGAGGCAAACTGAATGCAGTAATCTTGGTCAGCAGGCTGTGTAAGCTTTTGCAATTGTGTGTTCTTGCTCTTGTGTTTGGACTTTGAAGGTAGGATGTGGTGGTGCTACCACAGCAGTGAGGGTGTTTGTTTCATTGAGAGCGCTCTACTGAAACCCACGACCAGCTCGGGGTGGGGTGCGTGTCTGTCAAGCACCTTACACCAAGGGCTGGAGACACTGCTTACTGGTGCTGGACTGATACAAAAAGAAGAGTGCAGGCCCAAGCACAGAGACACCAGGGTGAATGTGTGGGGTGCTTTCTGTGCTGGCATATGCTAGTGCAACCTTCTGCTTCTGTCCCACTGTTTGCCTGCCTCATGTTTTTTTGTCCGTGACCACACTCATGTAACTCTTCTCTACAGGGTACAGTGGTGCGCAAGGCTCTGGGCTGCATTGCCCCTTCCCTTCCCAGAGCTGCCAGCACTTACACCCAGGCTCTGCTGGCCTACACCTTCGCCTTGGCCAAGGACTCTCAACTCACACAAGAGCTACTTGATGTGCTTGATCGAAAGGCAATCAGAGAAGGTACGGGAACCTCAGTGCCAGGTGAACATCAGAGAAAGGATGAGTGACTTTCTGAGCCCTTGGTTACAAGCAACCCAGGAGGACCATAGCCTTATCACCTAGGTCCTTCACCAGAGTTTTAAGACAGCCAGCCTATGACCTCAGGGTATGTGCTGGCAATACTGTTGTGTGGGTGCTGATTTCCTTCAAATCTCTTGCCCTTTCCTGGTACCCAAAATGAAGGTTGGGCTCTGAGGGAAGTGTGCTTTCACATGCAGGACTGCAAAGCACTAGATAGGGAAGCAAGCTGCCCCATTTCTTGTGATCCTCACTCCCTGATCCTCAAGACTTGATAGTGGGTAGCTAACTAGTGTCAGGTAGGTAGTGGACCTGGCAAACAAGACAATGGATAAGTTGGATGTCTGGGAGGTAATGTGCATGCAGATTATTGGCCTGTTTTTGTTTATCACCTTGATGTGTAATAAGGAGTGTTGAGTACTGCAAAGTACATGGGATTACAGTTCACCTAGCAACATGATGACCCACCCAAGAGGTATTTACTCAACGTTCTTTGCAGACACAAGCCTCTGTGCCTCTCAGGCCTCAGGATTTCTTGCATGACATCACTCAATGTCATCTATGCCCTTCCTTTCCTAGGTGGGCAGATCCACTGGAGTCAGACCTCATCCAAGCCCAGACCCAGCACCAGCTCTTGGTCACAGCCACTCTCTGTGGATGTGGAGCTGACAGCCTACGTCCTCCTGGCCCTGCTCTGCAAGCCAAATGTCACAGAGTCTGATCTCAACACAGCCTCTGGCATCGTGGCCTGGCTCTCCAGGCAGCAGAATGCCTATGGAGGGTTTGCCTCCACACAGGTAACTCGTGGCTGGGGAAGGGAATGCTGCTTGAGAAAGAACCTGTGCACAGTATATATACACAACAATATGCACAAGCGTGAATGCTTTGAGGAGAGGAGCCCTTGTATATGGAGTCCCTCAGGACAGTGAGTTCAAGTGTCTTTGGGTCTCAGAGCTACAAATGTAATTGTTTCTTTCTTTTCAGGACACAGTAGTTGCCTTACAGGCCTTGGCTAAGTATGCAGCACTGACATACAGCACGAAAGGGGTTGCAGAAGTGAGGGTGAGATCCCAGAGAGGCTTTGGGAGGAAGTTCCAAGTCTCCTACCGGAACCGGCTGTTGGTGCAGGAGGTGGCACTGACAGAAATCCCGGACAAGTTCTCAGTGCAGGCCTATGGCAGCTGTTGTGTCTTTACCCGGGTGAGTTCCCACAGACCCTCTGCTCATCATCTTATCAAATCCAAAACTCTCCATTGCAGGAAATGTACATGAGCTGTGCTTCAATTCCAGCCTGTTGCCATTGCAGTAAACCTGCATGCTGCAGGAGACTCGGAGACAGAACTTGTCCAAATGTGAGGGCAGTGATGCTCTCAGAGTATTGGAGGACAGATATGTATAGTGGTCCCACTGCTATGTTCTTGACTTGAACAGTCTCAAGGGGAAGGGTGAGGAGAAAGATCCCAGTTAGAAGGATCATGGGAGGTTTCTGATCTGAGTGACCTTTATTTTGGGTGCTGGGATGACTTTGTTCACCGTGTATGCTTTATCCAGTCGCTTTCTGGGGTCCATATCTTGAGGATTAGAGTAGTCAGTGAAAAAAAAGATATGATAGATGATATTGAACCAATTATCCATGTCTTATTCTGTCTTTTTGTCTCTCCCTGCAGGTGGTGCTGAGGTACAACATGCCCTCCACACGGGTCTCCACGTCCTTTGCCTTGCGGGTGAAGACCGAGCCAGTCAATTGCACTGAGGATGATCCACACTCTGTTACTGTCTATGTCAATGTCAGGTGACTCTAAAGACATTGCTCCACATAAGAAAGAAAGCCAGACATGTCTGGAAAGCTGAGGGGTGTTTCTTGGCTGCAATAGAGGCACCAGACAGTTTCAGAAGAAGGTCCAGGTGGAAGATGGAGAAGATACAAGGGTCTCTGGGGATGGGGAAATGTTTCTAAGGGCTTTGGTTCTTGCTGGGGAGGGGAGTGCAGCTAGTCACTGTGGATTGGGGTTGCTCAGAGAAGTGCAGCAATCATCTGCCCCCTGGGAGAGGGAACAGTGACTGCCAGTCCTGGAGCTGGGCTGCCTGACTCAGGGTCCTGCATGCAGGCTGTGGTGGTGGTGGGAAGGCTAAGCTGGCAGAGACTCTCTTTTTGATCTTCTCCACCAGGTACACAGGGAAGAGATCCATTTCCAACATGGTGATCGTGGAGGTGTCCCTACTGTCTGGATACGTCATGGCTTCAGGATCTGGGATGTCTGTAAGAAGCCTGGGATCAGGATGGTGATGTGGTGTCAGCAGGGCCATGTATAACCAAAGTGTGTGTGGGGGGGGTCTGCATAGAATGGTGTTGCCTGTCTCTTTTGAGCAATCTCACCATCCCTTACCCTCTGCCACACAACAAAAATGAACACGTACTATCGATTCTTTCTTTGTGCCTTGAGCATGGTGGTTCTTCTGGCCCAATTTGCTCAGCATATCCTTGACAGCTAAGTAGCCTAGGTTCCTGTCCCTGAGTTTTGCAGGAGCTGGGTGGCCCTGCATGGAGATCAGCCTGAAGGGGTAAGAACCTAAAATAAGTTTGAAAGTGAGTGAATGAGAGCCGGCCCCTTCAAGCTTAGATAAACCTTGTTGGGATGTCTCATTCTGTCTTTTCGAAAGACCAAACTAAATTGCTTCCTCTGCTCTCCTGTACTAGCTGCAGCATGGGCACTCTGTGAGGAGAGCCGAGAGAACACAAGGAGGTGTGGCCATCTACTTGGACAAGGTATGCATGTGCTATTAGGGAAGCTGCAGAAGTGGAGGGCAATGGCAGAGCTGTGTGCAGAATCCAGGACTGGAGTAGCAGAGCAGGATATTCAAGATTCACCTTGAAGTCCTGCCTTTGACTCTTCAGAGTTGTTATGGCCTATCAGTAGGATCAATTTTAGTTGAGGAATATAAAGAACAACTCATAAGTGAACTGTCATTTGCTCTTCTTCCTCAGCTGAGCCATAAGTCTGAGACATATGTACTGCATCTGGAGCAGAAGGTTGGGGTGATCAACCTGAAGCCAGGCCATGTCAGGGTCTATGACTACTACCACCCAGGTCAGTGTCGAACTGCAGGATGCCAGGGTTGTCTGGGTGTTTGCACTTGGGTCTGTGCAAGGATAACTTAGATCTCTCTTGTCCTGTTGCAGAGGAGCAGGCCCTGGCTGATTATAATGTCTTCTGCGTGTGAGGTAGGTGTGAGTCCCTTCCTCAGCCTCTATAGAGGCTTAGTAGCCTTGTGATGTTTCCTCTACAGCCCAGCCACCTCTCTGTGTCCCATAGGAAGAGTCCTATGTATCTCTGAGTCAGCATGTTCCCTTCATCTAGGACTATATATGGAACTCCCTAGGCCTGCAGGGACTTTCACCTCTGCGATTTGTGATGTAGTCTTTGCTGGACTGGCCTATAAGCAGGACATGAGGTGATTAACACGTGTCCGTGCTGTCAAGGACTAGTCGTGTGCATTTTCTGGGACTCTCTACAGGGCTGTCTGGGCTGGTGTAGTGCATGGGTCTGCCTGCCAGCTGAGTGACAGTGCTCATAGGTGGTTTGTGCTGTTCCAGAAGCACTTTCAAGCAGAATTCATGGTACTGTTTTCAGCTTACTCTGGTTGGGTATGGAGAGTCCCTCTTGGTGGGGAGGTGCTGAGATAAAACAGGAGCATTGGTTCAAAACCGAGAAACCCTTTCCTATAGAGTCCTTAGTGAGAGCCTGGTCTCCCTAGCTGTTAGCATCCCAAGGTTAATAATTTGGGTCATATTGTTTGCTCTCTGGGTTTACTCCCTCTTCTGCTCTCATTTCTCCAGGGACTTGGTTTGCTCCCTTTTACTGTCCACTGTTTCAGCCCACAGCAATCTCACTAGAGCAAGATGCCCTAGGACAGCAGGGCTGCTGCATTATTGCTTCTGGTATGATGGGCATGTGTCACCTGGAAAGTTACATCTTGGTGAGCTTGGGATATTGGTGCTGGGACAGATCTCAAGTTGGCTTTCAGGACTAACTCCAGCCCAAGCCATCCTGCTCATCCTGACAGCTATTTCCTGGTGAATTCTTTGGGGTGTCTGATTAAATCTGATTGTTTTAATGTAGGGAGTTTCTTGTCTGTAAAAAGAGGGAAAATAAAATACAAATCACAAATCTGGGTATTGTGGTGTGTGTTTGGTCTCTGTGACAGAGGGTTACCTTGGAGGGAAGAGCAGAAGCAAACTCTTCTAGAGAGACTGTATCTGAACCACGTATCTTCAAAAAATAGAAGACATACAGAATGAGAGACAGAGTTTTGTGAGCTCAGCTGTACCTGAGCAATAAGGTCTTGGCCAATTCTGAACTTTATAAGGATGTGAAGTAAATCTACCCTCTTGTGTATCTCACAGATTAGCTTCTGTCCTTCTAGCATTGAAAGAGGGAGGGGAGTAATTTTAGTTTCTGCACCTCCTGTGAAGCTAGTTCTTGCACAAGACCAATTCCAGCATGAGTTGTCAGGTAGGAATAATGCCCCACAGTTGAACCCTCCCCCCTAATGAACTGCTGGAGAGCGAATAGGGTCTTTGTCACAGGACAAGGAGATGCAAAGACAATTTAGTAATCAAAGCATATGTGAAAATTCAATGTCTATCACTGCTTTTTAAAGTCAGCCATCATGAGGGCCACCAAGATAATCAGGAGAATGGAACATCTTGTATGTCTCTTGTATGAAGACAGGCTGAGGGAGTTGGGGCTGTTCAGCCTGGAGAAGAGAAGGCTCCGGGGGGACCTTCTTGTGACCTTCCCGTACCTGAAGGGGGCTACATGAAGGTGAGGGAAGGTCTGTTCAAAAGGGTTTGTAATGACAGGACAAGGAGCAGTGGTTTTAAGCTGGGAAAGGACAGGTTTAGA
>JAAGNO010023194.1:57569-71738 GCA_033439905.1 Ceryle rudis | reverse complement strand
CCCCAGAGGGTCCCCAGCGCTCAGAGACCAAGGGACTCTCCCAGGGGTTCCCTAGCGCCCAGACAGGGGGAACTGGGGACCTTCACCAGGAGATCGGTGTGACTCCAGCACTTGCATCCGTAACCGGGGTGAAAACGACCTCAAAACGCAGACATGGTGGGAAAAAACAGCCCCGTTCCATGGTGCCAGGGCAGTGGCTGTGTACTCTGGGTGGCTCGGGCAGCGTGTGAGGGTGGTGGTGGCTCCTGCGGTGCACAGCATAGGTAGAGCAGACAGGGCCTGGCTGTGCTTACTGGCTGCTCCTGGTTTTGCTGGGGTTATGTTGTGATGTGCAGGTGGGTTGTAAGGACAGGCATGGCATAGGCGATAATTCTTGGGTCCAGCCAGGGAGAGAGAATGGGGCAAAAATGGCAGAGCATCCCAAAGACGCGTTAGTTGGGAGGGAGATCAAGCTAAAATATGTATTTCCTGGTGTGTTTTCACATGCGATTGAGTTAATCCAGTGCAGGGAGCAATTCATCAGGCAGCTGGTGCTCTGTGGTACTCGGGGCTTTGAGGGTGACGCTGCTCTGTAAAACAAGACTTTTGCCACTGTCTTTAAGTGGTGAAGTTACTTTGTTGAGCAGCAGAAGTATCAAACCAGGGATTGCTCTTCTCTGCCTTCCCCTCCTTCCCCACACCTCTCGTCCTCCATATTGACTCCTTGCTCTTCTTTAAAAATGTACTTTACGAGATTTCCTTCTTGAGGTGGTTTTCTCATCTTCCTTTGATGACCTGAAATTTTCCCAGGCTTGTAGCATACGATGTTGTTAGTGTAAATGAACCTTTTCTCAACTGCTTGTCAACAAAACCGGTGCCAGAACTGAGCTCCTGTGCTAACATGCCCATCTGAAGCAAGAATGCAGTCCAGATGCCCAAAATATTGGGGTCAGCAATGCATCTGGATTCCCCTAGAGCTAGACGAGGCGAGGCAGCGTACTTCTGAAACGCTGAGATTTACGAGGAATGTGGTGCTGCTATGTCACTCGAGCGTACGAAAGCCACCTGTGTTTGCTTAAGGTGCAGTCTTGCTTTCAGGACTAACTGGATATTCTTTTAAAATATTTTTCATGAGCTTTAAATTTGGGGATGAGAGTTGCCTAGATAGGTAGCCAGATACAAGCAAGCTGCCTTAGCATGACTTGGTACATGTGCTGTCCAAGTAGGCTGTGCAGAGGAGCTAATGGCAGTGCAGAAGATGCTGTGTCGCTGGGTGGTACCTGAGCATAGATCTCTTGGCTGTGGGGACTGCCAGATCCCAGGGTTCTGTAAAACACCAGTGTTGGGGAAATTGGCCCCTGTTTTAGTGTAGCACCAGCCATATCCGTGATGCTGAATGCTGGATGTAATGTTTTCAGACGTTTTGTAGCTACCATTTTTAGAAGGTGCTTGGCTTGAATCCACTTCTGCACTCCCTGAAGTTGCTGAGAGCTTTGCCATTGATTCCGCTGAAAAAGAGGCGTTAGTACAGTAACAGTGCAGAGCACAATTAGCAGTTCGTAATCTTGGAATGTTCATTCGCAGTGATACTCATTCTTTTCTCATCTGTTTCAGCCGAACAAACTTGCTCACCTTGGAGCTACAAATATTGGTGATTTGAGATTTGAGTTCATCCCTCACTATTCCTGTGCAAGCAAGGATCAGAAAAATGAATATCCAGGGGAAAGGCTTCCCCTTGGACCTCGGAGGAAGCTTCACTGAAGATGCTCCGAGGCCACCGGTTCCTGGTGAGGAGGGGGAACTTGTGTCCACAGATCCAAGGCCAGTTAGCCATGGTTTCTACTCCAGTAAAAGCGACGTGGTTAGAAATGAAACCTCCACAGCAACACCGAGGCGCTCCGATTTGGATTTGGGGTACGAGCCTGAGGGGAGCGCTTCACCAACTCCACCCTACTTGAAGTGGGCCGAGTCACTGCACTCCTTGCTGGATGATCAAGACGGTATCAACCTCTTCAGGACTTTCCTGAAACAGGAGGACTGTGCGGATCTGCTGGACTTCTGGTTTGCCTGCAGCGGCTTCAGGAAGCTGGAGCCATGCGCATCTAACGAGGAAAAAAGACTCAAGCTGGCAAAAGCCATTTACAAAAAATACATCCTCGACAACAACGGTATTGTGTCCCGGCAGATCAAACCTGCCACAAAAAGCTTCATCAAAGACTGTGTCATGAAACTGCAAATTGACCCCGACATGTTTGACCAGGCCCAAACAGAGATTCAGTGCATGATAGAAGACAATACCTACCCTTTGTTCCTTAAGTCGGATATTTATTTGGAATACACGAGGACAGGTGGGGAAAGTCCAAAAATTTATAGTGATCCGAGCTCAGGGTCTGGGACAGGTAAAGGGCTACCCGGTTATCTGCCGACTCTGAACGAGGATGAGGAGTGGAAGTGTGACCAAGAGGCTGAGCCCGAGGCCAGCCGGGACTCTGCGCCTTCCAGCAGGCTGACACAGAAGCTGCTTCTGGAGACAGCCACCCAGCGTGCCGCCTCGGCTCGGCGCTACAGCGAGGGGCGGGAGTTCAGGTGGGTGAGCACTGGGGCAGCGACCCTTCTGCGGGGTGCCTCTGGGGAATGGATCGGGGAGCCACTGTGGGCACGGGGGCAATGGCAAGCCTTGGAGGACCTTGGTGGTCCACATCAGTACAGGACGGCATCCTGCAGGTGCTTTGCTGGAATGCAAAGCTTTATATGAAATTAGTTGCAGGTTTTTTTAAAGGTATCTTTGGCCATTCCTGTTCAGTTACTCCAGAACATTCCTGCACCACGTTCCTCACCTGGGGCAACTGCTGCTGGACATGTTCTGGAGGCAGGTAGGGCTTGGTGTGCAGTGCAGAGCCATGGGCAGTCCTCCTGCATGCGCAGGCAGTTGAGCCAAGCTGCAGGTTCAGGTTGGCTGTAGCCTGCACCAGCAGAAGGTCAGTGCTTAGTGGCTGTAACGCAGGCAGGTATAGCTCATGGTAAAACTTCTCTGTGAAAATGCACCGGGAAAATGGTTGCGATGAGCCACAGCTAGAAGCTGCAGGAGGCTTGCAGGAGATACCCTCACCTCGGTACTGTTTGTGTGAGTGAAATGGGGTTCGCAGCGTTCCCTGGTACTCGCACTGCTTTGCATGTGAGATTCCCAGCACTGAATTCTAGTGGTGTCAAAGTCAGAATGACCAAATCCAGTTAAAACCATTCCCTGCTGAAGCTTTTCCCTTTGTCAAAGTAATTGCTGGGTTTTTTAACTGGAGGAGTTGCACAGTTTTGCAGCCTTGTTTTTTTTCTGGGTCCCCCACCCATTTCCAGCCAACATGGATTTTGAAACTTGCTGAGAGCCCAGTTAAAATTCCAGACAATTAACTTAGCAGGGAGCTCTCTGGGATCAATAAGCATGTGTGTGTCTAACCCTTGCTGAATCAACAGAACCCAGCCGGAACACATTCCTACTTTTCTTTTTTTTTTTTTTTTCTTAATACAATCTCCTTGTTTTAAGACCTGCTTAGGCTAAAATCTGACAGTTTGTGAAGATTACGAAATGAGGTAGCTGAACTGTCCTCTTCAAAGCCGTGTGCCTTATGAAAAGCATTTCTGTGTTTAATCTCCCTCGGCTGTCCCTTTAGGCTGGCAACTGGAAACGCATCCCACCCCGCACAAGGTCTCGGCGCCTTTCAGCTGGCAAAATGTTTTCGGTTCGACTCCTGTTTTCTTATAGATTATAAGGAGGGGATGTTGCATATGAAGCTGTTGTGGGGGACAGGGGGGAGAGGAATTGATGTGGACTCCTGCTGTTTTAATCAGGAGTCAGGAAAAAAAAAATATCCTAGGGTCTTGGGACTTTCCTGGGGAGTTAATAGAAACCTTGAATGTTTCTTGAAGTGCATTTTCACTGAGCGGTCGGGTACTGACCATAAATGATGGACTAGAGAAGTCTACAATTTAATTATCTTTTTATTCAAGCGATGATGGCTTTAGGGTTGAAAATAACTTAGTTGAGGTTCAGCTGCATTTCGTTTCCTTACTAGAGCAGGTAGCAAAAACCTGGATGCAACGCTGTGCTCCTCAGCTCCAAGTGTCAGAAAAAACCACACTTTACCCCATTAGCTGAATATATCTGTGCTGGATTTTAAATGGTTTAAGAAATCTGCTGTGAAATAGAAGTGGTTTGGAATAGAGTTCCTCGGTCTTGGGGATTTTCATACTAGATTGGAACAACATGAATTAAATCTTTATCTGGGGAATGGATCTCAGAAGAAACATACTGCTGATAATTGGTAGTGTCCAGCACACTGTCATTGTGGCTGCTCTGCTGACCTGTGGGGTAGGGAGTCATGGAACCATTTACCATTCTCACCAGAGCAGGAGTTATTTCTCATCCTGGAGTAACTGAAGATAAGTGATTCATTTTATTTTTTCAATTCTGGTTTGTCAGCTGTAGTAGCATCCAGAGCATCGCCGTGGAAGATGCTGCCAAGCTGCCTAATCTCTGCATTTTTTTTATTCTAAAAAAATCTGCTGAGTTACTAATTTATGAGGTGATTGTGCTTCTTCATGCAAGACATTGTGGTTGAATTAACTTACTTCCCGGGTGTTGTATAGCAATAGCTATCTTCAGTAAGCTGGTTTCTAAGCCGTAGCATCTTTATCCTGCAGACGTTTTTTTGTTCATTTACTTTCTTACCTGAGTAGCTGCACTGGATGCTGGTGGAGCTGCTTGCAGCAAAAAGCGATAGCTGCACGCGGTGCTTGAAAGGCTGGGTCCCAATTTATTTTGCAAATTTCCACAAACCTGTCGTCTTTTTTTTTTTTTTTTGCATATGTGTGAAAGAATTTCTCATTTCTGTTCTCGAGGGAATGTTGAAATAAGCTGGTTTGCATTATATCTGAGGGCCTGTTTAATTCTGATATTAAACTGCTATTCCTTGACTTCCGTGGAAACCCTAAATCAAGAGGAATCTGAGCAAATGCAATGAAAGTATTTCTCTGTTAGCAAATGAGCATCTTGAATTGGCTCCAAATTTTTTGCAACAGAAAGTTCGTAAATCTCGATGCAGTAGCTCTGCTCTCAGGAGAGCAAACGTAAAAATTCCTTAAATGGCCGGAGACAGCCCATTATTAGCGTTGGATATTTTGAAGATGTGCAAATGGCCATGTGTGTTTGAGGATATCCTGAAGCCAAAAGCAGCACCGTTACACACTGTGTTTTTGTATGCGTAGGAAAAGGCCAATAGTCATTATAGTTAGGCTCCTGCAAATTAATTGGACATTCGTTATGGATCAGTGAACTTCAAAGAGGGTAACCCCCGAAGATCTCGGGCATTAACTTGCAGCTTCCGAAAGTGACACTAACGTGGTTGTGAGGGCGGCTAAATCGTTCATTAACCTTCTTCTGACACGCCGGGACAACGTTCCTCGGATCCGGAGGGCAGAAATTAAACCTGTGCCTGAGAACTGCCCTGCAGCCTGGTTTTTGAGAGCTCCAGGAATACACAGGCATCTTAAAAAGTTTGAAATGTGGTGTTTGGTGATGAAAGTACGCAGCTGCATCTTTTGTCAGAGTGGGTTTCTTCTGCAATCTCTTTAGCTCTGTGTCGGAAGGGGCTCCCCAAAGCAGTGGAGGGCAGTGCTCACAGCCATTGCCTTTGCGTTCTTCCAGTGGCGAGAAGTGAGAAGAGCAAATGGTGTTACCACTGACGAGCTCTGCCTTCGTCTCTTCTGAAAGCCAAGCAAACTGGGAGATTTGGGTTAGTCCTGCCAATTGACTTGGGTTTTAAAATGTGTCTTGAAGCACACAAAGCGTTGAAAAGGAAACCTGGATGGTGGTGATGAGAGGACACGTGGTGGTGGGTGAAGTCTCCCGTTGTTGGATGTTCAGGAGTGTTGTGGTGGACACAGCTGCTAGGCACAGGAGAAATTTCTCAGTGGGGGCTCGATAGACATGCAGGTTTGGTTTGTTTAAAAGAAGATGGCTACGTGATCCAAGGTTTCATTGCCGCTGATCTGACTAAGCTCATGGCATTTCACAAGTGTTGGTGGTTCAAAGGAAAAGGATGGGTGATGTGGTAGAAATCATCAGGAGAGTCCTTATGCTTGTGCCCATGTGCTGGCAGGCTCTCTGCGGGCATGTGAGGGCAGCTCTCCCCACACCATACCGCCAGCACTTCCGCATGGCAGTGTGTGCAGAAAAAGCAAGTGGAAAAAAGCTGAAGGAGTTTTTAGAGGAATGTGACAACTTGATCTGAAACAGTGCGACTGGCAGACGGTAAGGTGAAGAATGGCAAAGGCTGGTTCAGGGAAGACGCCGGTTCTCTCCATTGCTTGAGCAGCATAAATGGTCCAGTGGGCAGAAACCAGGCCTGTGTCAGGAAGAAGCTGAAATTTAGCTGGCAGACCTGATTTTGAGATGTGCTGCTTTGTTCATAATTAAATATTACATTGCACGAATCTGACTTAAGACCGTGTGGTGAAGGAACTGGTGTTAATTGTACCAAACGGGTGGAGTACCGGGAATGCAAAATCACAAACACTGATGTAGGAGCAGTCTGTGTTTAGAACATTTAAGGCACGTGCTACTGGCTTACTGGTGCTTCTTTTGCCTGGAAAGACAGTGTGTGCATCTTGGAATTAGGCTATTGGAGCTTCATGAGAGCTTCTTTGCTGAGAAAAAAGCAGCTCCTGAATGTTACCCCCACATGTAAAGGTGGAAAGAAATGTTTGGATGCTTAGCTTGAATTAAAATTGCCGAGCCCATTACATCACTTGTAATCAATACAGTACTATTTGGAGTCTGTGAAGTAGTGGTTATTTCCAGTTCTAGAATAGATTTCTTCTGCATTGTTCTTGAGAGAAGTTAGTGAGGCTAACGGGGAGGTGGGGTCTGGCGCTCACAGCGGTAAGTGGTAATTTAGTGACTGGAGCGCTGTAAGATACACAAGCCCGAGAGTGATGGTGGTTTTGCACAGAAGTTACGCCAGCCTTTGAAAAGACATTGTTGTGAGCTGATGAAACTTGTGTGTGGAAATGCTTACATTAACGGCGTAAAGTATTTATGCTGGCGGTTGCCAAGTTTTAAAATGGATTTTATTTGAAGAATACCTTTTGTGCCCATAGCTTTGCCTCTACACAAATCAAGATGGAGAGTGGTGTATTTGCTGTTCGGTTATGGATCGGTGCTTTGGCTTCTTTTTAAAGACAGGTAGTTAAGCTTTTAGCACTCTCTTTTGAAAAATGAATAGCATTTTTTCTCCTCCTTCAGCAAACTACCTTAATTTGTTATGATTGAGTTTTATTTGGGTTACAGAATGTTTTCTCTTAAAAGCATGAAAGGGGACTTATGTCCCCCACTTTTTGGTTCTGGGAAGGTCTAAGTTGGACACGGTGAGAAAAAAAAACCTTCGTGAGAAGTGTGATGCAGCCCAGGAACAGGTCACCAGAAGGGAGAGGATCTCCCTCCATCCTTGGAAGGCTTCACAGCTGGGTTAGGCAGAGCTGTGGCCTGTCTGATGCAGTGTTGGCAATGGTCCTGTTTGGATGTGCACTTACGACGGTGCCACAAATTGTGAAATACTGGAGTTTGAGAAGCAAGTTGGAAGTCAGGCTGATTTGGGTTCTGCCTGGTTTCAGAAAGAATCGGGTGCTAAAAGCTGAATGGGACCTGAACTGATCCTGGGATGCTGAGAAGTGCACCCAGGAGGTGGGCTACAGGGTGGGTACACCTTGCGTTTGATCTGATGTTCAGCTTGGCTTTATGTTTTAAGAGTTTCTTTGTTGTTCCTATAATGGACTAATCCCTTGAATGATTAGTTAGCATTGGACGTTTTAAAAATGACTGCCTCTTGGATGTGTTCCTTTAATAGTCTGTTAGATCCTGGATTTATTAACTATTGAGACAGACTGTGAAATCCTGTTATACCAGCCTTGCTTGGTGGAAAAAGAACCGAGAAGGGTATGGGGCTGCTGAAGGAACACACGCTGGCCTCGTGTTAGGGTAGAGCAGTTGACTTCCCCACCTTCCCAAACCATGCAAGAAGTCCTTTGTGCTCTCTGGGCTGGGTCGCTGGCTGCCAGAGCATGCCACAGTCATGGGTCATCCCAAGGTTTGGGGCATCAGAAGGTGCTCCAAGAAGTTACAGCACTGTGCAAGGCCAGTCACGCAGTCACTGTGCATTTAAAATACATCATGGACCTGATCTTACTAGAATCAGTGGAAAAATACGGTTTTGGAAGTGGCTGTATGTGTCGTGCAGAAAATTGCTGTGTTCAAAAAAACCTTAGAATGAAGGTGCTGATATCCTAAATCAGTTCCTGGAAATATCATTGGATTATTAGGCTCATCCTTAAAGCCATTAAGCAAATTACAGTTAATCAGTCAAATAAAAGAAGAAGGATCTTTTGTGAGGCCCTGTCTTTTCAGCCATATGCAGAAGCTGTAGTAATATTTTAATTTTCCATTTGTCAGTGAATGTATTCAATCACTTTGCTTCCTTATGTGGAGGATTTGAAATTAGAAACTGAGGTTAATTATCTGCATTAAATGAAATATGTGAAGATGACAAAAGCAAAAACCTTCACGATTTGGTATGGTCTGTTAAGCTAGGCAGGCTGCTTCAGAAGGAGAGGGGTTATTTTTCCCCAGTTTTGTTCCTACTGAAGGGGTTTAGTCACAGTAATTGAAATGATTAAAAAGTCAAATTGCTGGTGAATATAATTCTGAGCATCTTTCTGAAAAGATCTGACACTTGGTTGAGAGCAGGGGTTTGCTCTGCCTGCCCTTACCGGGCAGCATGGAGCATCCGCCGTTGTGCCGTCCCAGCGTGGGTGAGGCCAGTTGCCCTTGGTGCCTTGTTATCAACCTCTTCTGTGGCCATGGGATGTCACAGCTCTGCTGCAAGGTTGGTGGAGGTGATGTGGAAGCGGAACAATACAGAAAGAGAGCTGCTGGGGTATAAAACGGGTCCGACACCATCCGTCCTAATGCCAGTAATTAGCTAATTACTGCCTGCTTCACTTGCAAGCACAGCTTCAGACTCAACAAAGAACAGTGCTGTTGGAAATACACCATCCCATGGCAGTTGGCTGTTTTGGGGGTGATTTATTTGTTAAAATGCTAACTTTTTTTCCCTGCAGCTGCAGTACGTACATGGCTCAGGTATAAGCTGCTCCAGGGCTGCTCCTTGGGGGCAAAGCTGCCCCTTCACTGCTGCAACCCTGAATACCGCGCTATGGGCAATTCAGGAAAGATCTGACTCTTCTGGACGCACACATCTTCTCATTCCTCTCCGCCATGCACCAGAGCAATCTGTTTTGCCTGAAGTCACGCTCAGAAATTAAATTGCGGCAGGTCACGCTTGTGTGTAAAAGCAAAACGATTGTTACTCGCAGCCCTGGTCTGGGTTCTTCGCTCTTGTAAGGCAGTGATGAATTTAAGTAGAACCGTTGCAGTTTTAAGTCAGATTATCCAAATTCTATAAAATCCACGTGGAAATTGGATTTTACTTTTGAAGACTCTGGAGTACACTTTTGTGGTAAGACCTGCAATCTTTTGGTTCTGTGGCCCCTAAAGTACCAGCTTTTAGAAGGTCTTTAGCTGATCTAAATAGCTAATGGATGAATGGTTTTCACCTATCCTGATGAAAAACAGTGGAGGGAAGGAAAACGATAGCCAGAGGGAAAAACCTAGTGAGACCTACTGGGTGGCACCAGGACCTCATGTTAGTCCCTGAACCTGTCTCCAAAGCTAATGACCAGAAGCTACCGGCTTTTATTCTTCCTTTGGCCTTCCTACCCCCACATATTCCCTGTGGTGTTGTAGACCCAAGAGTCTCACTCTTCTGCCTCTCTGTTTTAATTTTCCTTTTTTTCTGGAGGTTTAGGTTTTTGCCATTTATCTCCAGCCTGTGTTCAGAGAGATGCTGGTGCTGGAAGGAGGAGAGTAGTAGGAGTGGGAAGATGGAGTTGCCTTTTTTTCCAGCAGTCCCATGTATAGGGTGGGTTATCTCTGCTGAAAAACCACTTTTAGTGGTTCAACAGATTTACCCTTTTCCATCATAAATTTCGGTCTTTTTCTTGGTTGGCAATCAGCATTTTGAACTGGGCGAGATTTATCTGGAAGAGGCCCTTCCTTGTTCTGCTCTCGCTGCCAGCCTGGTCCAGCAGGTTGCTTTGGGACTTCCAGCCAGCGTGTGTGTTCCTGTGGGATTGATTGGTTTGTAGCTGAGGACCTCTCCAAGCTTTCACAAGCCAAGTGCAAATTAGAGGCAAGTTGCAGGAATGCTCCTGGGAATTAGAGGTAGGATTCAGGGAGTATCCAGCTGTAGCTACTGGGTTTGATTAACTTTGTCCTGGCTCTGCCCTGCAGAAGTAAGAGCTGTAAAACCATTTGGCACCAGACATGCAAATGAGAGCTGGGATGAGGCGACTGTTACCCTCGAGGATCCCAAAAGAGGAATCAACAAATAGAAATTATTCTATTAGCAGGGGCAAAGTTCATAGGTTAACCATCCTGTCAAATCAATGAAATACAGCCTTGATCTCCTGCACAAGGGCTTTATTGTGTATAAATAAGAGTGCCTGAGCAAAGACAGCAAGTTCTTGCACTGTAACATTTGCAGTGCGCCGAAGAAAGGGAAGCTCTCTACAAATTGCAGCACGAAATGCATCCTTCGGACATTGGCTTCACTCCTGCCTCAAAAGACTGTAAAACATGACCTTGGAACCTTCTTGCTCTCCTTATGGCCCTGTCCAGATTGGATTTCCACAGGGCGTGTACTTTTTATTTTTTTTTTAACAGAAAGTTGGGGTCTTTGGCTGAGAAGCCTTGTCTTTGTACTTTTAATTCAGTCCATGTGACTGTCATAACATTTACTTCTTAGGAAATTAAAAATGTTCCTTCTTGAGCAAAGCCACAGAAGAGAGTTGTTGGGTACGCTGGCAACCTCAGGTGTGTGCAGCATGTCATCTGCTGACCTGTTAGTGCTGGACAAAGACTGTCACCCAAAGTCCTTTGTTGTTTCCTCCATGGCTCTGCCAGGAAAAGAAGTGTCAGAAACTGCTTTCTTTGTTGGGGAAGTATTTCTATTTGATGTGTCTTTGAACATCTGCACATTCAGGGAAACTGTTTTCCTCTCTTGGGAAAAGCCACTTTGCAAAGGCTTGCTTGACCCTTTTCAGGACAGACTAATGCTGGAAAAAAATAGATGAGCTTGAAACAAGATGCAGCGAAGGATGCGTGGATGTGTCACTGCAGCGCAGGATTTGTCACCTTGTAAAACAGCGCTGTGGGTTTTCCCCTCCAGACATGCAGTGAAGTTTGTGACCCACGGGTGCTGTGAGTGCTGCTGGCTGGGGAAATTAGCCCAACTGGAGGCACTGGTGAAGGCAGAGCATCTCATTGTCCCTGAGCAGTGGCTTTGGGTTTTCCCCAGAAGAGGCCGGAGGAGCCTGCTAAAACTGATCCATAAACCTCCCTCCTCCTGAAGGAGAGGAAGCTTTTCACATGGGCATGGGAAAAACTTTCCTTTGGTAATCCTGGAGATAACAGGTCACACAACTTCACCCAAGTGATTCTTGCACAATCACTTGTGGTCAGGCTGAAGTGTCTATTTTAGAAAGGCATGCAAAGTGATGGGAGGTCATGCAGCATTTTTGTTATCTCTTCCCGAGGTTAGTTACTCTCTCTGTTCCCAGCCAGTTCCTTATTGCTCCCTTCAGTTTTTCCCAGCTTCAGTTTCTAGCTGCTGGGTTTTGGGGTGCCTTTCCTCCTTTTAGAGGCTCCAAATACCTTTTGCCTGTTTGAAAATAACCCTACTAAATGGGTGTGAATGTTCTCCTTAAGTGGCAGCAGCTTTGTTATGGAAGGCTCTTTGGTTTTATTAGACTTTTCAACCTTCCACTCGACTGTGAAACAAGCTGTAGCTTGTCATGGTTGACAAACCTTCCGCTCTGGTCTCAGACCTAACCTACCAGTTTAAAAGGCAGTATTCTTTTGTGTGCAGGTTTCTGGGTGGGGACCATTGGGCTTCTAAGGGAAATTAACTTGCAGCCTCTCTTTCCACCTCCCACCTCCAATAAATTAAGTTTTGTGTTAACTGTTCTGTCATCTCCAAAGGCCAAAAGGCAATGTCAGCCTGTGCTTCAGTTTTTCTGCTATGTGAGGTACTCTGCTACACACCAAGAGTGCAAGTAGGTGGGATATTGTAATTATATTAAAACCAAAACTGCTCCACAATCAGCCTAAGCAGCTGAAGATAAAAATGTATAAAGTTGTGGGGTTTTGGGGTGGTTTTTTGATTTTTTTTTTTCTTTTGAGTGATTCACCCATAATTATTTTAAAATGCATTGCATTTATTCTTAAGCTTTGGAGGAGAATTCTTGCAAGGCTGGCGTTTGCCATCCTGGTGTTTATACACCTGAGTAAATGCCTGTCTCAGCAGTTTGTCAGTGTGGAGTGCTCCAGATCTAAATCCCTTCAAAGGTAAACCCAGCACACCTTTGTTTCTGCTGGCCTTCCCGTCACTGGAGTTTTCACTGGTGAGGTGGAACCAGTCATAGCAGTGTCTGGCACTAGGATAGGCTGGCTGCTGAGGCTCACACCATTTTAATAACTGTTTCATGCAGATTTGCTCTCTGTAGAGCAAATTTAGGTATCAGAAGCTGTAGAAGCTGGATGACACCAGTAGGCTGATGGGACTGGTGGAGAGTGGTTGTAAGCAGCTTTGTGTCTGCTCTTCTCTTTTTACACCCCTCCAGCAGCAGCTGTTGTAGCGATCCTGGTGGTCCAGGGAAGAAGGGAGGGAAGTTCCTTTCGATAGTCCCTCTTGGATGCAGCAGACTGGCCATGTCTGACTTTAGGGTTGTGTGAAAGTACAGTGCATTCCCTCGTGGTGTGTCACTGCAGGTGCTGGTGCTTGCTGCCCAGCCGGGCAAAGTTTGGTGGGTTTATTTTCAGAAGGTAGCCTGTGCTGCAGGAGGGGCATTTTTCACACGCTTCTCTCTCTGGCTTTGCTGTTAAGTTGGAAATGTGCTGCAGCTAAACAGGCTGCACATTGTTGGGGGTGGTTGGGGTTGGTTTTATGCTAACCAAGCACTCTGCCCGGCTCACTGGCCCAGGTCAGCATCCGCACAGGGCAGGGCTCTGGGGCACGTGGCCGGGAGGGCACTGGCACCCCAGCGGGTGTCCCCACCGAGCAGCCAACGCCTTGCCCTGTCATCAGGCTCAGGGCTCATTTCTCTTCCAGCCAGAGGCACGGCACTGCCTGCACTGCCTTTCGCTTGGCTCCGCCACAGCAGAGACAGGAGAGTAGGGGAAGGATCTCTGAGACCCGCATCTCGAGTTGTGTATCTGATCCAGGCAGTAGCAGGGTGCCCTCAGTCCCTGGGATAGTTCACTGCTGAAGCTCTGCTGCTCCATCACGCTGCATGGCTGGAAGAGATGAGCGAGCTTGAGAAAAGGAGAAATTCCAGTGCTTGTTCTGGCCCCTCTGCTGCTGAGCTCTGCTGCCTGCACCTGCAGCTTCTGTCAAGAGCTCAGGGAGGCTTTTCTGATCCTGCAGCAGCCTTGGCAGAAAAATCAGCTGGCCTCATGTTGATCTGTTTTCCTTTCTCGATGCAGTACTGGAGCTCCTCTCCCTGAGAGCTGACTAACCCTTGCAAATACTGTTGGCTTAGGCACTCGCAGCCTGGGATGGGTGGCTTGTTGGACCTGTGGCAAGTGAGCTGCATCCCCCTGGATTGGGCCCTGGTGAGGCTGCCCCTCAAATCCTGGGTTCAGTTTTAGGCCACCCCCTTCAGTGTCCAGAAGGACATTTGGGGGCTAGAGCATGTCCAGAGAAAGGTAATAAAGCTGGGGAAGGGTCTAGAGCACAAGTCTGGTGAGGAGTGGCTGAGGAACCTGGGGTTGCTGAGCCTGGAGAAAAAGAGGCTCAGGGGAGACCTTCTCACTCTCCACAACTTCCTGAAAGGAGGTTGGAGCCAAGTGGGGTCAGTCTCTTTTCCCAGGGAACAAGTGACAGGACAAGAGGAAACAGCTTCAAGTTGCCCTGGGGGCAGTTTAGGTGGGACATGGGGAACAATTTCTTCCCTGCAAGGGCTGTCAAGGGCTGGCCCAGGCTGCCCAGGGCAGTGGTGGAGTCCCCATCCCTGGAGGGGTTT
>JAAGNO010023194.1:20546-57469 GCA_033439905.1 Ceryle rudis | reverse complement strand
TGCCCAGGGCAGTGGTGGAGTCCCCATCCCTGGAGGGGTTTCAAAGCTGTGGAGATGTGGTGCTGAGGGCCATGGTTCAGTGGTGACCTGGCAGTGTTGTGTTAATGGTTGGACTTGATGATCTTAAGGGTCTCTTCCAACCAAAACAATTCTATCATTCTGTGTTCCACTGATTTGTAGTGAAGATGGTGGCTGTTCAGCCTTCAGTGCTGTCCACAGCTCTTCCACATCCTCAGAACTGTAAATGCATCCCACATCTCTCTGGATTTTCCTTTCCAATGGTAGGATACACTTGAGAAGCAGCAGTCATCTGGTTTTCATTCCATGTGGCCAAGTCACCTCCATGTGGATTGCTCTCTTTTTCACCTCATGAGGTTCTTCTGTCTAGAGCCATCAACCGCATCGCCAGCAGTCAAGCTATGAGCAGCTCTTTTTTCTTTGTTAATTGCTGCCTGTGGCTTGTCACCAGCAAAGTCAGAAACACTCCCAGGTAGCCCATCTTGGGCTGTGGACTTGGGTGTAGTGTTGCCTCAGGTGGTACAGAGTAGTATAATCCTCTCACTTCCCAGCTTTGGAAATCATCCTGGAAGCCTGAGCTGAAGAAAGAGGGTGGAACTGGAGCTGAACCCCTCATTTCGGGTGGGGCAGTAGTGGCAGAAGCACCTCTCATCCACAAAGGTGGTGCCAAGCCACAGAAGGCAATTAGCAGGGAATTAAAAATGTGCTTCCTTTAAAATTTCAATTAAAAAAAAAATATATTTTTTTTTTCTTTTAAAATCAAATGTACACATAATGATAGCCAAGTAGGCAAAATTGGGATTGTGAGAACAAGCACCTGAAATGATCTAACTTTAGTTAGCAACTTAATAAAACAGGCAGGTGTGTCAAACAGGATTGTATTTGCTGAGCATACGCAGGGTTTATAACATGGGGTTACTCTGCCCTTGGCATGGAGGACAAGTCAGACAGCCTGGCGTACAGCAGAGGGGTCTCTTTCCAGCCCTGTCGTTACCTGTCCACTTATGGTGGAGGTAAAATTTGAAACAAAATGTTTCCTTCTTTTTAGGGTCAACTGTTAGTGTTGCTGCTCTGAACTCTGCATTAAACAGTCACCCTCTTTGGGTCTTAAAAAGGTTTTCATGAGCTCACCCTTTCATATGGGGGACCCCCCTGCAGCAAGTCCCCCTCCCCAGCTGATGCTGCAGCCCTGGTTTTATTGGTGCTCGGCTGATGAATTTCATCTTTACTATCTTTTGCTCTTCGCCAGAGCCATTGATGAGGCTGCCCAGAGAGGTTGTGCAGTCTCTCCCTGGAGAGATTCAAACCTGGATGCAATCCCAGGCACCCTGCTCTGGGTGACCCTGCTGGAGCAGAGGGGTTGGATGAGATGATCTCCAGAGGTCCTTTCCAACCCCTGTCATTCTGTGATTCTGTGATCTTAGTGCTCAGTGCATCGGTTACCACTGTGTTACTGTATTTTGAGTGTGAATGTGGAAACAGAGAGCAGGATTTCAGTGATGGGGACCTCAGGTGTGGGAAATCCATCTCAGGTGCTAGGGTGAGCATGGAGATGGGAAGCACCAGAACAGCAGTGCCATGGTAAAGAAGGAGAGCAGGGCACTGGGGAAACATCACCTGCAATCTGCGACCTGCAGCGATCCAGGCTGCAGGAGGTAGAACAGAGAAGGGGGTAGATGGTGTGGCCTTATTTTGGCTGGGGACCTGCTGACCATGTCAGACACCATGAGGTGTCAGAAGCTGTTTGAGGTCAGAGTGCCCTCTGAGTCCTGGAGGAGGGCCTTGTTAGTGCTTTACTATTCTCCCTATCTCCCGCTTTCCATGTAGACAAAAGAAGTGTGTGTTGCTTCTGGAGAGAACTGTGTTAAAGCTTGTCTTAGGCTCTTTAAAATATGTCATTGGTTTTCATTGCATTAATCCTTGCTCTTCCTGTGGTCCTTACGATGCAAGACCAGAAAAGGCTGTTTCAGTATCTCACCATAGCTGATCAATCATGATTTTACCTCTCTCACCAGATTTCTTAAAATACTCATGCTCCTAGTAAGTCCATCAGCCATGAGCCCCTTGCCTGGTGTTGATAGAAGTCCCTCTTCAAGCTGAAGGCTGGCCTGTTCCTCCACAGGCCCCTTCCAACCGGTACCTCTGTGATTTTAGTCCTTAATTGCCAAGCAGATCCTCCTCTGTCACATTCATGTCATAAGAACTTCCATCAGCTTTTATGCAACAACAAGCCCTGAAGAAGTAGCTGAAGTAATGGCACTAGAACAGCTAGCCTTGGTGGCCAGGAGACAGGGAGCCATCACTGCAAAGAAACGTGAAATAGGAGACCCCAGCTGTGACGTGAAAGTGCAGTTCCAGCAACCCAAGCCACATGAGCAAGGAAAAGCATTTCCCCCCCCCCCCAAAAAAAAAGTCATCAAAAGGGAGGGATGAAGCTGCAGTACTCTTAACTGCCATCCACACGAGATCATGGCATTGTCCATCTCTCCTCTGCTCCTCGGGGGCTTGGGGTTTCAATCTCCCATCTAAAAGGTTAAGCTTTGAAAATGAGAATGGTATGTTTCCTTTCCTCTCAATGGTTTTTAATTTGCTGTTTGATCCTGGTTCTCTTGCAGTGACTGCATGGGAGCTGCAGCACTGGTAAAGCAGGTGACTGTTCCTTGGAAAACCGTGAGGCTAAAATCAAATTATGCAGTATTAAAAGTGAGCATTTCAAATTAAAACTGAGTTTTTCAAATAAGAGAAATAGAAGGAATGGCTTGTTGTGGTGGTGGTGGTGGTTTAGACTTGGTATGCACGTTACAATCCTCCCATTTTTTTAAATATCTGATCTAAGATCCATGCTGGTGGTGACTTTCTCTTTGCGGTGTGATGACCAGAGGTCCCGCATCTCACCTCCGAGGCCAGCAAAGGTGGGAATGAGCAATGTACCATTTTTAGAAATCAGCAGTGATACATTCCAGGAACTCCTGCAGTATTTTTCAGAACCGAATTTGAAGGTTTTAAACACAGATAGGGAAATATGTCATCTGTGTAAATTACTCTAAATTACCTGCAATTTGTTGGGAGTTGCCATTTCTCAGTGCTTATTGCAACTCTAGATATTTGAGGAAGCTTTTGATTATCCTGAGCTTGTAAATTGTAATTGGCTATTTCTTAATTGTTGTCCTCTGTGAAGTATAATTACCTGTAATGTAGAGCTTTTTATTTGTCAATGCCACAAACAGGAAATCAAGAGTGTCTGATGGAGATAAGTTTGGGGACTCCACCATGACTTGTAATTGCATCAGGTGACTTTTTTGTACTGGGACTAGTCTCTCCTGTAAAGTCTTGGAGGCCTTCAAAGAACCTGGAAACCTTAAATACCAGCCAGAAATCTGGCTTGTACTTTCCTAAAACACTCTTCAGACAGCTGCTGTCTTCTTAGCTTCTTAGCGAGGTAGTGGCATCTCTTTATTCTGATGTATCACGTGAAGTTTCAGGAGGAATAAGCTGAATTGGAATTAATCGCTTAAATGCAGTTAATCAGAAAGTATGGTAGAGCTTGCTGACATTCATGAATACCATAAAGAAGTCAGTTAATTAAATCTTAGCAGCCTGAAGGAAGCCGATTGATACAGAGAATCCCAGTTCTTGTTGATGTGTGATGGTACCTACATGTAGAGCAGACAGAGAATAGGACCGTATGGAACTTGGACCTGTTGCAGACTAAAAGCATGTCTTACTCCAGTCCAGAATGTCTGCAGGGAGGTGCCTGGTCCTCATGTACCATCTGCTGCTACTGCCCGGCTGCCCTTGACCCAACCATGCTGCCATCCCTCTAGGACCAGGGCATGTGGGACTAGGATGCTGGGTGACTCCTTTAAGGGGTGTGTTGCATGGCCATGGTCTACCTGTGACCTGGTGTCTCCCCAGGTTCATGACGTGCTCACTCATACTGAAGTTTTCATTGTCGTCATCTTCCCAACCTGCATCTGTCCTTGGTGAGACATTAAAAATTAATACTTAATTGGACTTGGATGTTACCAGGAAATTCTTTGTTGTAATTCTGGGTAGTTTTGTGTTTTACAGCAGCAATAGAAGTGTCAGGCTGGGTACGTTCACTCCTCCTTCATCTCCACCCAGGCTTGGGTGTGCTGAGCCCAAGCACAGCTCTGGGGAGCGATGGAGGAAGACACAACATAGATTGATGCTTACATTCAGTGTAGGAGGGTGGGGAGGCATAAAGAGGAAATGAAAAGCCCTCTCACTACCTCCTGCAGCCCTGGGAGATGCTGTGCCAAGGCAGGATGGTTTGTGAACAGCTTTGCTTCCATACTGGAGGGGTTTTCAGAACTTTTGTGTATGTGTATTTCCCTTACGTGTAGCCTGTAGGTTTAAATATCCCCCTCACTGTACTTGTAGAGCAAGATCTAGAAGCAAGAGCCGCTTGAAAGTGTCCTTCAGGAGCTCCTGGCTGATTCTGCCGCCTCAAAGCAGCAGTGCAAGCTTCCTTTGGAGGAACCTCCTAAAAACAAAACCTTAAAATAAAAACCTTCTTCTTGCTAAGCTAACTCTCCACAAACAGAATTATTTAGTTTTATTTTTGCTTTTTTGATGGAGAACCAGTGCCGAACAGTTCTCAGGGAAGGCGGTGAGTCAGCTCGCCCAACAGTGACTCTATTGATAGTTGGAAGGAGTGGCACTGAAGTCTGTCTAGTCATTGTTGGTGCTTGGCTGGAGCGCCAGGGGCTCCGAGGGCAGGCTCAAACACCTCTTGCCAGCCTTGGGAGATCAAACGCTATGACTCAGGCCGCAGAAAATCATGATAGGGCCGAAATTAATTAAATCTTTTTTTTCCTTTTTTTTTTTTTTTTTTTTTTAAAGCCTGTTTTGAGAGAGGGAAGGAAAGGACACATAGGCACTGGGGTGGGTGAGACCCACCAGCCCAAGTGGCATTGCAAGCTGGCTTTTCTTGTGCCTCCCAAACTGCTCCAGTGGAAACACTGCCTAATCCCTGCCCTGCTCTGGAGTGATGGATGTGCCAACGTTCTCTTCTCTTGATATCCTCTCATTTCTCTCCTTTCTGTGTAAGAACATGAGGCAGAGCTGGAAAATAAACACTTTGCACTAGCACACCACTCTTACGTATCCCGTCTTCTGGTTATTTTTCAATTAAAAATGAATGCAAGCCAGAAAAGTTTTCCAGAGGGGCTTTAATCCACTCTTTTTTTTTTTTTTTTTTTTGTGTAATGTTGATCTAGGTGGGAAAAGGCAGGAGATGGCCAGATGGTGGGAAGTGTGCCTGTGCTGCAGACCTACCGACAGCTTTCCCTTGGGTTTTCCCAGCTCCTTTTCCCAAGGCACAGCTTGCTGTCAAAGGTTGGGAACCACATCCAAAAAGCCCACAGCTTCCAACAGAGATTTGCTTATGACTAAACCTTAACGGTCACGGGCATGTAGGACCGTGTCCTATTAATGCACCAGCTCTTCATGCCAGTACTGATATCTCATGCCATGCCTTGGGTTGGTACCGTCACTGGGGCAAGAGAGGGTTACAGTGGGCACTGAAGGCCTTGAACTTCACTTGAGTCTATTAAATGAAAGCGCCACACACTTTGATACCTCAGGCCATGCCGCCCTGAGCTTTCTTCAGGTGCTCTGAACACATGGTGCTCACCTCCCATCTCACCAGGCACCAGGAGCCAGCCAATTTTCAGCATAACGCACAATCTCAACTATTTTATTGCTTAATTTAGGCCATAAAGTCCCTTTGATGTGTTGTGTAATGCAACGTTCATTCTGAAAAAGTGGGTGGAGTAGCTTCATGGTATTATAAAAATAAATAAAATGCCTGGCAGGATTTTGAAACCACATGGTCATTCCTCCTCTCTCCGCAGATAAGTTGATTGTTGAGAGAGAAATCTTGCTTAATATCTAACTTTGGGTGATTTATTCCTCCAGAGTCCTTTCATCTCCAGCATGTATTGGGTTATCTGTGACTTCTAATCTGATTGTTTTAAGCGTGATCAAAGAAACCAAGAGAATGCTCTTTATTTTACCACTGTATGAACAGAATGCTGTTTGTACAGTGCATTACATCACCTGTTCCTGCTGCTCCTGAGTCCTGCACCAAATGGCTGCAGTATAAATAGAAAACAGAATGGACTTGTAGGGGGTGATGAAATTTGTTCCACTTGCTGAGTAAACCAGAGTTAACGCAGCAAATGCTTTCTTCACGCCCAGCTCTACCTCGGCACGCAACAACATGGGTTGAAAATGTTTGAAATAACTCGCTCGTGCAAGGTATCAAGCTGTCATACGGCAACCTCGGGGAGCCGTGCTGGAAATCGGCAGGAGATGGCAGGCAGGGACATTGCCGTCGTTGAAATTGCTCGGATTTTTTCCAGGCTATGCAAAGAAAGAGTTTGGCTTTGCGGTGGCATCATCATTTTGTTCTAGCTGCGATGGTCCACAGGGATAGGTGGGTACCAGGCTCGAATACCTGAATGCGTGGAGGGATTTGCCATCCCAGAGAAACCTCTCTGTCAAAAGCAGCTTGCTTCTGGAAGGGCTGGGGGAGATAGACCACAGAGAGCCACCTGACTGCTGCTCCAGAATGCAAACTGTGCATTCCTGGGGAACAAGCGCTGAAGAGTAGCTGTAATTCATGGTGGATGCTCAGGAGAGGCCTCTGAAGATGAGCCTGGGAGGTGCATTTCTCTGCTTGATCCTAAAAATCCTGAATTCAAGAAAGGATGTTTATTTTTCTTGCATGTCTTAATGCGTCACCACCATATAAGCTCAGCACTTCAGAGGACAGCTGTCCTTCTCTCTATGGCTTTGTCACATCTCCCCCCACTAACCTCTCCCAGCCTCCTCAGGGACACCGAGCAGCATTTTCACTCCAATTATCTAATTGATTAATGTATTTAACTTGGAACATTTGTTCTCAGCCTGTGTTTGACTTTCAGTTTCTTGCTTCTCTTGCAGACCAGGAGGGTAATCTGAGGGCCTGAAAGCTTGCTTGCTAGTTTTTCCAAGCTGTAGCTGTTGGCCTCAAAAAAAAAGAAAAAAAATCCCTCTCCTTACTGACCTTGCCTTGACACACAGGCCATCATGAAAATCCCACCCTCGGTAAATAGCTCGCTTTTTTATGCAGAGGAGAACCGCCATGCACCAGAGGGTCAGAGAAAATCATTTGGGAGATAAGCAGTGGTTTTATCTTAAGCAATTAGTCCTTAGTGTTGGGGTTGTTGGGTTTTTTTAAGGTTTCTGATTGGCTTGGAAGTTGTTCCTGTGCAGCTGTAGGAATACTAAACTTGCTAAAAGGGCTCAGGCTTGTCTCCCCCACCCTGTCCTGTCCCATCCCTGCCACCCTGCTTGGTGGGAAGCAGAAAACCACTGGCGTTTCTGGCATGCCATTCCAGCAGGATGAGCTTAGGGCCACTATCTCCCCCATCAGCCTCTGGATAGCGATCATCTGATATGCGCCAAGGTTTTGCCCATCCATCATTAAGCTGCTGGTGGTTTTCTCTGGCTGTAGTCCCCAGGTTGAAAAAGCAGGAAGGAAGTGGGGAGAGGACTGAAGCATGGAGATTTCCCTTCGGATGTTGTCATGGCGTGGGTTAGGGTCGGAATCCGCAGAGCGAGGTCTCCTTGCTGCAGCCGTCACCTGTGTGATGGGGAATTAGCTTTCTCCAAGCAAACCGAGCCACCCTGCAGTGTTTTTCCAGTAAATTATAGGAAAATGAGCTTGTCCCTCTCCCTTGAAAGCTATGCAGCACCACTGTGGGATTGACTAAATTTCTCCCAGTTTCCCAGCGGGGTGCTCAGCAATGGGAATAACTGCTCATCAGCAGCATCTTCTTAGTGACGTCTCGGCTTCCTTTTGCTGTGGCTGGATGGTGAGCAGGGGCATCTGTCTGCAGCAGCTGGGAAGCTTCTCTGTCTCTAAGCCCTTGGCGGGGAAAGAGCCAGAGTTCTGGGGTGGGGACTGATGAAATGATGAGCTGAACTCACTTTGTGGCTGTTCTGTTGCTGCTCTAGAGACGTCCGTTCGGACGCTGTGAGTTGAGAAGACACAGTGCAGCACTGGAACAAACTGCATCTGCTTGAATTCACCCGTTGGGATGTTAGGGTTTAATATACATAGGACTCCTGCAACAGAAATCTGTATTTCCGTGTGATATACTACTAGGGTTTGTTTTTTTCTCCAACTCTCTTATGTAAAAGCACTTAACAAGTTGCTTCAAAAGCATGCAGAGGTGTGAGTTACAGCTGAGGTAATTAATTTGTGTTTGTAGGCCTGACCCCCTGCAGTCTGGGTGACATGTTGGGCTGGCAGTTGGGAAGAACAAAAGTCTAATCTTGAAGATTAGGAATTCTTTGACAAAGGTTAAGCCAGGGTGCTGCTGCTTTATCATTTGTACTGGTGTCCTGTGGCAAATCTGTAATTTAAGCCATAAACAGTGGGCAGGCTGTTCCTCACGCTGCCTTTAAAGCAGCAGCAGCAGCAGCTCTGCTCACCTACCAGGTTGTTTTGCAAAGCAAAGTCTTAAAAATGGTTAGGCATGAAACAAGACCAACGCAGCTCTTGATCCTAAAGTCACTGCAGGGGTGCCCATTGCAAGGTCATTCAGAGCCAGAGCCTGCTCTATGACTTTTGAAGTCTCTCCTTCACAAGCCCAGCTCCATGCTGTCCCCTGTCTCTTCTGCTCATCTATTCTCGTCCCTCCCACCCTGGGGTGAGGACACTGCACATCATCCAGGCACTGTGAGGAGAGCTGGAGAGGAGCCGGGGTAGGATGCAGACGGGCCGGCAGGTAGCTCCAAAAGGGGAAGCCAGCCTTTCCTTTCTGCAGGCTGCCTTGGTGTGCTGAGCTCCAGCCCAGCTGCAGCAGGATTTAGTCCCAGCACACTTCCAGCCAGCATGCTGTGGCAAGCTTCCCCAGGCAGCAGTTTCCACTTTTCCTCTTTGGTGTCTATTGTTTTGTTATTTGGGGAACTGGAATCCATGATCAAGTTTGAAACATGGTTAGCATTAAGCCTCTGATGCAATGGGAGGTTTTTTCTTTCCTTGCAGATTGATCCAAGCCTGAACACATCTTCCTCTGGACAAACTGAGGGGTCCAGAGCTCTCCTGTGACCCACACGCTCAGGCAGCGTGTTCAGTGCCGAAAGACCATCCAGTTTAGTGTCAACAGACCTGCAAAGTTTTGGCTTGGGCTAAATCAGGCAAATAGTCTCTTGATCACAAATGAGTTTACAAAAAGGGGGAGGGTGGCTGTGTGCTGATGGTTTAGATCGAGTCGTTTAATGAACAGCATCAGGAATAGGTTACGTTCTCAATTATTTGGATTTTAATCTAATGTGTTAATAACGTGAGGCTCTTCAGATGAAAATGTATTTCCAAGTTGCTCGACGTATTCGCTAGCTTAGTAAGTTGAAGACATATGTGAAAGAAAGGGCCATCTGATGAGCTGCTATTGTTCTCTTAATTCAAGCCACCCCACTTGGGCCACTCTGCGTGAATGGCTTTGTGTTTGCTAATAAAATCATGCTACATTCCCTACAACACATGTTCTGCATGTCCCAGCTAATCAGCAGCAGTGAAACCTTATTTTATAGGTTTATAAAGTTACCTTCTCAACTGTGACTTCTTTTAGAGACACCAGTACTTCCAGGGTTGGCCTTGGCAGGCTTGAGCACACAGGAGTGCCTTTGATTGCTGCTGTAACCCCATGTTTCTGGCACATCTTCCTCCATCCTTTGGTACCTTTGGGCCCGTGCTCCCTGCATGGCTTGTCAGGTACCTCCTCAAAGGCTGCTGTGTTAGCACGTTGACTGTTGGAAGAGAAATAGAAATGTGCTCCTTGGACTGCATCCTCTGCCTTCTCCCCAAAATGTTTGGACAAGCCCAAGCTGCTTTTTGTGATGGCTCGGGTAGGGTCCAGGAGTGGCTGGGGACTTCACAGCCCTTTTATCTGCTGGGCTTTGGAGACACAGAGTGCTTGTGGGAAGAGCTGTGCTGTTTCATGAGCCTAGGAGCTCTGCAGCCAGCCTGACAGTTTCTTTGGGCAGCCCTGAGGTAGAAGGACAAAAAGCAACCTTCTGCCTTAGCACAGCATCTCTGAGGGGGCTGCTCTTTGCAGTTGGCTGGCAGTGGTCCTCCAGGAGCCACGTCCAAGCTGGGGGTGGAATCAGTATGCATAGCTGTTGCTCCCTTTCCTTGGTACATTGTTTTTTAAGGGCTGTAGGGTGGAGGGGATTAGAGCAAGTTCTTAGGGGAGGACAATAGCCAGCAGGGGATGGCTGGTCATTTTTGTTTCTTTTGTGACACAAACAGTCTCTCCCTTAGTACTCTCAGGGGCTCATGAGCCTTTGTGATGTTTATGAGGCTGAAAGATTTGGAGACCTCTGGTCTAGATAGCTCTCCAGCTGAGAAGGGGAATTTAGGCACTTGAGATAGTGTGGCCAGAGAAACTACAATAAATATTTGGAAGATTTTAGTGTTTGGCATTTGTCAAGAACGGTTTAGAAGAGTGAAATCTTTAGTGGAAAGGATGGAAGTCCAGCTGAAATGACAAAGATGTGCCTGGGTTGGCGTTGGCACATCTTCCACGCTTTGGGGATTAGAAGGAATTGTGTAATAGCAGCATAATGATCTGCAGAATTGGCTCATTTAAACTTCAGCTGCTTTTGTTTAGGAGATGGATGGACTTAAAATCTGAATCTGGGTCAAAATCTTTTCTTGCTCTAGAACCAAAAGTTCCACACGTTTCAGACTTCTGTTTGAAGAGACCTCTTTCTTATCACAGCTCAACCAGACAGCCTCAGCTGAATTTCCACCAGGCAGGTGGCCTTGGCCTGCTAGTTCTCGTCACTTGGGAAAGCGGCATTGATCAGGATCAGAAAAGATTTTCTGGGCTCTGATGATCACAAACACATCCTCTCCTGCTGGTTGAATAATAGTCTGTGGCCCTCTTTAGGACTGAGGAAACATCTCCTCTCTCTAAGACTAGCAGCTGAGCAGACGCTGCTCTGGGGGTGTATTCACTCTTTTGGATTCTTACCACATTTTCAGTGAAGATTAGTGTCCCAATTTTATCACTTTGCCCTAAACTGGCCCTAACCTACCAGGAAGGTGGAAGGTTTTCCTCAGCGATAGTGTTCTTCCTGAAAACAAAGGACAAGTCTTTGTGAGCAGTGGCTTGAGAGCTGTTGTGGCCCCATATCTCCTCTGCTTCCAGCAGAGAATAAAATCTCCAGAAGTTGTTTTGGGTGCAGCTGCATTCCCAACAGTAAATGCAGGTTCTTCCTGATCCCGTGGGCAGCTGCTCAGAGGTGTGCATGGCCTCCCGATTTCCTGGGATTGGCCCCAGTCAGGGAAATGTGCAGATATTTCTTTGTCCCAACCTGTTTCCTGACTTTTCCCAGGGAATACACCTTGGGGGGAGATTCGCAAGGTTAGTATTGGGAAATAGCTGCTTGGGAAAGCCCTCTTCCATGCTACTGGAGAAGGCAACCTGATTAATTACTCTGATTACTCATCCAGACTGTGATAGACTTCCAGGGGTAAGACAGTTGTGAAGCTGAAGATTTGGAGATCAGAAATCACGTCCCCCTGGCAGGCAGGTAATCCCACCAGGCTCTCAACAGGCTGCCTGCAGATAAGTAACAAAGTGATCCTGCATATGGAGGATCTCCATAAGTCACCACCAGTGGAATTCATAAATTCATTTATTATTTGCTTAAAGCTGCCCAACAAGTGCCTGTCTGCAGCACACACAGACACCTGTTATTGTCTCGAGCAGAGAAGATTATGCTGTTGAGCAGTTGGTGTGTTAGCAACATGCACACACAAAACAAAAGTCTTTGTTCGGGGTGTGAATTTGACATCATACTGTGGATAAACATGTAGTCCAGAAAGATCAGTCCTAGAATAAGAACCGCTGGCAAATAATTGTTCTCTCTTGGTGCTGGAGCACTTCTGCTACAAGGATAGGCTGAGGGAGCTGGGATTGTTCAGCCTGGAGAAGACTCCAGAGGGACCTTATAACTGCCTTCCAATACCTGAAGGGATCCTACAGGAAGGCTGGAGAGGGACTCTTCACAAGAGTGTCCAGCAACAGGACGAGGGGAAATGGTTTTAAACGGAGGGAAAATAGGTTTAGATTGGATCTTAGGAAAAAGTTCTTCAGTACGAGGGTGGTGAGACCCTGGAATAGGCTGCCCAGAGGGGTTGTGGATGCCCCCTCCCTGGAGGTGTTCCAGGCCAGGTTGGATGAGACCTTGAGCAACTTGGTCTAGTTGAGAGGCATCCCTGCCCATGGCATGGAGGTTGGATTAGATGATCTCTAAGGTCCCTCCCAGCCTAAGCCATTCTGTGATTTTTGCCTGGATGTGACAAGGTACTGGCAGCAGAAGTTGGCAGCCAAGTCTCTCCGCTGTCGCATCTTGTGACACAGGAGTCTCATAACTTCAGATGCAAATGTGCAGGCTGAGGCATCAGTGTCACAGGCTCCTGCATGTTTTGATGAATTCACCTATGGTTTTCATACACAGGTTCAGGGATGGGTGCTTTCATCAACTTTGTGATCAAAATGCGTGCCAAGGATATTATGACTCACATCACAGACTCACTTGTAGCTTTGCAGAGGGGGTTTAATAGCAGTGGTAAAATATCACTCATTTACTGTACAGGCAGAGCTGGCGGCGCTGGCTGTAGTCATGGTTGCCTAACATTTCCCATTATATAAAAGTTTGTTGTAGTTGCTCCTATCTTTATCAGCCTGTGTTGTTTGGTATTCTTCCACACTGAGATTCTGCCTGTGGCTGAATTATTTTGGCAAATTTTAGTAAAAACAGAGGGGGAGGAAATTACATTGTTTTGCTCATGTCAGAGTCTTACAATTTACTTTTCATTGATAACCTTCCAGCTTTCTGACTTTGAAGCAGGGGTGTATTGTTTGGCAAGTGGGTTGCTGGAGGTGGGAGGGGTGCTGGCAACTGGAACATACCTTCTGCTGTCCATGTGAGAATCCATCCAGTTTGATTACATTATAAGCTCATGACAATTGCACAAGCTCTATAGTAAATAGTTAAAGATTTTGGCAACCAGTGTATCTGAGAAGTGTATTTGCTATGATGATGCTCATGGCTAAGACTTCAGGGACTGGAAACTGCAATTCCTGTTGCTGATGATGAGTCTGGAGTCTCGACCCTCGTCATTAGGTGAACCAGCTCTCTTCTGGCATCTTCCAGAAAAGGCATTCATTAAAAAAAAGGCTTTGGTGGCAGTGATGGGGAGGAGGTCAGGAGGGCGAGATCCTCTGACAGTGAGCAGATGATGTTGGGAGCTAACAAGAGACAAGGCTGTACTGTGTATTGAAACTGGAAAGGGAGCTTCTGATGCTTCCCAGAGTTTTCAAGTGCTGTAGCTGAAGCTGCGCGTTCAGCCTCACTTCACACCCCTTACCCAGGAGGAAGATGCTGGTGACCCACAGCCAGTTTTGATAAGGGGGTACAATTCCCTTTTGCACAGGTTAGAGGAGAGAAACCCTGTTTGCCTCTCAGGGGAAGGGCCGTGAGCTGACCCTCACTAGATACTGGAACCCATATAGCTGAATGGGAGAGAGGGGCTGGGGATGTTTGCCCCGTGTACACATGGGACAGTGCAAGTCTGATGAATGGTACTATCACATGGAGTTCCATACCTTTCTCATCTTGTAGCTATTTATTGATGTGTGATCATAGACGACTCCTCTTTAGGTCTCTTGCTTGTTCAGTACATGGCCAGTACTGTGGGAACGAACAGAGCAGGTAGGAAAGAAAGCATTACCTCTTGCATCATTAAAAGGCCTTGCAGTGATAGAGGCAGGAGATGCAAGCAGAAAACCACAGATGCTTCTGGGCTGGTTTCTGCCAGAGACATCCTGTAAGACAGCTCTTCTCCCTGGCAGATAGTCGTGCATGCCGTAGCTTTCTGCGTGCACTTTAGGACCTGGCTCGGGCCTACTGAAGTCTTACAAAACTGCTGAGTATTAGGCTCAGAGCATTTCAAATTGAGCATCCCCATTTTGAGAAGAGATTGGCAGTTTTAGCAATGCAGTTGTTTTTGTGTACATAAGAGGATAAAAGCTTTTCCTTCCTCCAGCACAGCAGAGCAAACAAATACAAGATCCACTTGTGAAAATCGCCATAGAAAAATCTCCAACAAAGTGAACAGTGCTGGATTCAGCATGAGATTTGGGTGATGTAAAAGTACAAGGAGGGGGAAAATAAGGATAGTAATCCATTTCTCCCGTGCCCTGAACAGATGAAGTTCTGCAGAGAGCAGTGCAGGATCAGTAGCATCTCCACTGGGGATGGCTTTTCTCTGCTGTCTTAAGGAGCAGCATCTAAAGCAATGAGGCATTTTTGCATTACATACTCGGTCAGTGAAATCCCGGATGTAGAATGTGGCCCGTACGTGTTCTGTAGCAGATGGTGTGTTCATGTCACACCGATGGGCTCCAGTGTTTCACAGGTCTGGAGCTCCAGGCCCTACACAGAAAGCAGCCTTTCCCTTCACTTCCAGTGATAGCAGTTGGGATGACTGCAGCACACCGTGGTGGGTCAGACTGGCTGTGGTGCTCTGCTCGTGCTGTCTAAGAAGAGAATGGTAGCAGCAACACATCGTGTAAACTGTGATTTGGAGCCCACTAACTGCCATCCAAAATGCAAAATTAAGCGAGGTCTCAGCACTGGGGCTCCCAAGAAGTGGCTTTTGCAATGGGCCTGTGTGGGCTTCAGTGTCTGGGAAGATGTCTGGGCTTCAGTGTCTGGGAAGATGTCAGCTGGAGCATTTGGGGTGATTTTAAGATCCGTTCTCCAAGCAGGTTTTCAGCAGAGCTCTGACCACAGCCTCCTCATTACTCAGAGCACTTAAGAGTCTCTCCACACTTCCCCATTTTCACTAATTATCGCAGTGTCTTTAGGGCCTCCCTCTCCTCTTGAATTTGCTTGGGTGTCAGCAAATATGTTGTACTCAGAATTTCTGGAGAGAGTAAAATTGATCAATGGAAACACAGTTTGATCACCAACCCTTCTGTCTTTAAGAAACTGAAGTTAAAGCAAAAAAAAAACCACTATATAGCTGTCTTTTATTTTAACAGTGGCTAATTTATTTAGAACACAAAGTGCATTGCTTGCATTGTCACTTGTTTTTCCTAACCGGAACCATCAACTGTTTTTAATTGTATAAAGATAGGTAGGAATGGAATGAAAGTTCAAACATCTCTTTTACAGCATGTTAAATGAACATGGTACTTCATATATATCCCCACAATAATGCATACCAGATGAAAAGATACTGTGGAATTTGTGTAATAAAGGTAAGAGCCCATATATCTGCCTGTCCTAATGGATGACAACTGAACCAGAAAAATTCTATAAGGCAAAAATAACAACAAACCCCAGCACAGTCTTGAAGTCAAATTTCCCTTGCTATGAAGTGCACAGAGAAAAAACAAGCATGGGACTTCCCTGAGCAGTGGCCAAACAGGTTAGCAGGATGGATTGCACATATATATGGACTGCAGATATATATAAACCTCACAACTGCTGCCCTGATGCTCTCTCACCATCATTAAAGGTGTTTCATCTCTCCTCTGGTCTGGAGTTCAGCTGGACCTTCTGGTGTTGCAGTGTTCCGGGAGCTCCCTTGTGAGCTCTGTGCAATTTGTCTGTGAGCAACTTGTTTTTAATTATTTTTTTCCTTCCCTGCCTCCTTTAGCTGTTTCTCGCTACATTTTAGCATCTCTTTAAATGAGGTAAATGGGTTCTTGCACCTTGAAGTATTCAGTGAATACCTCTGGAGGCATTGTCACCTTCAGGAGCAGATCATGCCCAACAGGGTCCTTCTGGTTATGGTCAAGACATATGCAGTAAATAGGCATTGCTAACCAGCCATGCGCCAGCCGGCTTCGGGTGCTGATCTGCATCTTCCTCACTGCTGAATTCTTTGCTCTTGGTTTGCCAGACACCAAATTTAGATCCATTTGTAAAAGTACAGCCACAAGAAATGAGAAACTGAATCTGGTGATTGCATTCATCATGCTTAAACATGACTTTGAGTGACCTCGATGAAGCGATTGATGGTTTGTCTTCCAGGTCTGGCTGGAGATGCAAGCTTCAGTGCCTGTCCCAAAAGTAGGACTGAGAATGAAGGCTTCATTCTGCACCATCTAAAGAAAAGTTACTTTAGTCCTTATTTGAAAGCAAGACTGTAGCATC
The DNA here is from genome assembly GCA_033439905.1 of Ceryle rudis. Lineage (NCBI taxonomy): Eukaryota > Metazoa > Chordata > Aves > Coraciiformes > Cerylidae > Ceryle > Ceryle rudis. Next base: position 41,194 of record JAAGNO010023194.1, on the reverse strand, counting down.
TTCACAAGACTGACTTCTCTCTCTGTGCCTATTTTCTGGGGACACCAGCAAGTTATTTGCTGTTAGTCTGCTGAACTCTTTTGAGAGGAAAAAAATAAGTATCTCTAGAAAAGGAAAGATCCTTTTTAATGGCATCTGTCTGCCTTAGACATAGTTTCTGCGTGGTTCATTCTTTCTGGTTGTTGTTACAATTCTTCTGGGCGTTTGTCATTGCTGTCAGCCTCCTGTGGACCTTGTCAGAAGGATGGCATGACTCAGTCCACCATAATCCCGCCCAAACCACTGTGTTCTGTTGGCCCGGTCAGCCTGAGCTGACAACAGAACATCAGATTATGAGCTCCCAGTAGAGACCAGAAACCCAAGTTAGGATTTATACATTTGCTGTGATGCTGACATCTCTGCAGACCAGAGGAGTGAATGACAGAGCAAGTTGAAAAGCTTTTTGCATCTTGCCAGTGTTTTGTTGTTGATACAACCCACCATTTGCTAACATCCCTCAACAAGTAGCCTTTAACGACCCCATTTGGGGAGCTTGAGACTCCAGGGGACTGCTAGAGCAGCTCTGTTTCAGGGTGCTGTACTTCTGAGACCTACTTACCTCTCATGGTTGCAGTCATCTGATGCTTATGAACTGTTTGTTATAAAGTAGTGATTGGAGACAGAAGTCTTCTGGGGGGGATCTTATTTTCTGTCCCAATCTAATGGTCTCTTGACTTTAGACTTAAATGTGTTCCCTAGATAGAAGTAAAGTTAAATAAGGCTTTGCAGGAATTCTTAATGCAGAGGTATGAAACATCTTTGTGAAGATCTTTTTGCTTGACTGAGTTGTTTTTTCATGTGCTGACAGTATCTGATCCCACTTCTTGACCTTTAATATACACTGAGAGAGAAGATTAGGATGTTTCTAATCAGCTGAATCTCCCCTCTGGGAGCACTATTAAATCCTGACTTTCAGCTTTATCTCTGCCTGGTCTTGCCAGCCCTCCATGTTTTTGGTTTTGTTACCAGCTGAGGTCAGAGTTCAGTCACCTCAAAGGTTCTTGTTCAGCTGGGGGAGTTTCTTGGATCCTTTCTGTAGGAGTTAAGACACAGTGAGCAACTCTGCTTGGAGCAGACCTCTTTGTTTCATGTGCGTTGGTGAGCCAGACCTTACTCAATGAAAAAAACTCATTTTTTTTGTGCAGGATTGTTGCTAATCCTACCCACCTCATCATTAGTAGGGCTTCATCAGAGGTCTTCAGGAACAAACCTGGGTGGTTTTGAGGCGCTGAGTCCTTCACAGATGTTCAAAACATTACATCAACTGGTTTCTTCTGCCACTCAAATGTGTCATTTCATTAAGATACCAAGTTTGTTGGCAGTAAATTGTTAATGAGTATTGAGTTTCATGCCTGTTCTGATGAGGATTTAAGCAAGGCTAGCGAGTCTGTGGTTGTGCGGCTCAGCTTACGTTACGTGGCCCAGTGACACAAGCAGGCAGTTTAATGTCAAAGCTGCCACTAGTCTTTGTAAAATGGAGGCCCCTCGAGCTGCCTATCTTCCTCCTTCAGTTCAGCCATCAGCAGTACCGCTTTTGTGATTTAAGTATTGAGGAATTTAGCCCTGAAAGCATTAAAGACAAGGGACTGCAGTGCTGGGGTTCATGCCCTCCTGAAAAGCCTCAGTGATCTAAGGAAGGAACTGACTGAGCTCAGGCAATCTTATGTGCCCTTTGATTCCAATAGCTCCTGTTCCCCAGCGTAGTCCATGTACCTGTTGATGTCTGTGCCCCATCCTGTGTCTTGAACACTCCAGAGGCTCTGTGGATATGTAGGAAGGAGAGGAATGGTCTGGAGTCATTGGCCAAAGCTGGATACTTTGTTCCCATCCAAAAACTTACTCATCCTACAGGCCCTGGTCTTAAGTTACAGAGCTTGCAGAGAAATCTGCTTGTAATTTTTTTTTTCTGTAAGCCATTTCTTGTTGAGCAGAAATTCTGGCAAAGAAGAGTTGAGGCAATGGAGAATCCCCTGTTCTGCCTGGTTATACCAGGCCTCCTCAGATCTTTCCTTGGAATGAGTAGGCAAGAGGAAATACTTTCCATTTCAGAGAAGTGTGGACAAACAATGTTGCTTCAGACAGAGAAGAAAAGCGGCAGACGGAGTTACAGGGCTGAATCCTGCTAGCCAAAAGCATGATCTTGCCTTTATTCAATCATTCCTGGAACACAGTGTTCTTATTGTATTCCCCCTCACCCTGCTCAGTGCCTCTCCTTGGGCTCAGGACTCAGAGATACCCTGACCACGATTCTGACGGATTTGGGGAAGTTAAAAAAAGCATCAAAAGCATCTCGGAAATGGACCCTCTCCCTTGCCTGATGTTAGGTAAAAGTGTTTTCTGAAAACCTGGATCCCGTTAGAAAGGTTCCCACTGTCTGGAAAACAAAGTCCTCGCTCGCCTGGTTTAGTCATTAAGTAAATCTGTGGTTCGGTTGAGACAAAAAAATCATGAAGAAAAGCTGTTGAAATCCCGGGATTAATTTGATAGTTTGCAGGCAGTGGTGTTTTTAAGCAGAGCTGCTGCCTTCTGTAGGTTATGAACAGACCCAGGTATAAACCTGGGCTTCCCTTTCTCCCCACGCCTCAGAGGCAGTCATTTGGAAGTAATTTGTTTCACGAAGGCCCCCGCTGTGCAGGCAAGGGGGATGCTCTGGGCTGGAAGCCGTGTTCCATGGGTTGCGTGGGTGTCTGCACGGCTGGGAAGCTGGGAGATGCTTTCAGCTGTGGAGGGAGCAGCATCCCGGGCTGTGGGCCGGGCAGGAGGAACAGATGGATGGTTGCTCGCTTGGCATGACACGGAAAGCTCAGAACAGTTTGGGGTTTGCTGGTATTTTTACATCTGCGACCTGATAGCTGTATTGCCCCTTCCAGGAAGAACCGTTTTCTCTGAACTCCTTTACATCTTCCAGCTGCCCTGCCTGCCTTCCATGGGAAGGGAACCATAAACCAAAGCCAGAGGAGCCCATGCAGAGACCCCCATAGCTCTCTGCTGAGCATTACCCCTCTCCACCAGCCCCAGTTTACTTGGGAGAATCACTTAGGAAAGTAATGAGCTGGGAGCTGGCACTGCTGCATGCTGTCTGAAATGGCTACTCTGTGTGTTCGTCCACTTAAGCACATATATATATATATATAAAATCACTTGCCATATTAAACATATATGTCATTTCAGTCTGGGAAGCCAGTTAGCAGAGTGGAAAGCTCTTGCCTGTCAGCTTGTTGCCAGATTTTCCCCAGCTCTCAGTTTAATCAGGGCGAAGGAGACTGCCATTATCTATGCCTGTGTCTGCACCAGAGAGCCGGGTGGCCCTGGGGCAGTACATTTGGAGGATCAGAGAGTGGGGGATGAGGACTTGGGTCCATCTCATTTTGGGGGTTTTGCAAACTCCTGGGCATATGGAGCACACTGGGAGTGTGCTGGGAGCGTGGCATCCCCTGCCCAGGGATGGGAATCCAAGCTCCTGGGCATGGTGCAATGATCACGTAGGCAGGCCCTGCGGTTTGAAAAGGTTTGTATTTATTTTAATGCACAATGTGACCTTAAAGCACATTGACATTCCTCCTTACGCATGTGATGCTGGGCAGGACCTCTCTGTTCTGGAGGTGTCAGGAGGGTTTGATCCTCAGGGTCAAGCTCTTCTCACTGCGTTCCAGATGCGTTTTGATCTCAGTCACAAATATAGTTATTAAGACAACTTTTTCTGGCAACGTGTGTAGATGTTCAGCACATCCCTGTGTGAGCCTTGTTCCATCCCTTCCAATAAAATATTAAAGATAATTCTCCTACAGCATATTTTCTGATAGAGGCCGTGCCATGTGGATGAGTGTGGCTTATGAGTGGGAGCACTGCACCCTGGATATCTGAAGTGCACGCAGGAGGTGCTGGGTTTGCCCTGGTTTTGTAGCTTCTGAAGTCACTACAGAGGGTTTTGAATGACTGATAGAGCCAGCCTGCTCCAAAGCTATGAGGTTCTTACTCAATCACCGTTAATGCAGCCAAATATCCTGTATATTTTATAGAAAATTTCCTATTTAATGTCAACCTTTCATAGTGGGTAAGGGTTCGTATTAATCATCTCATCATTTGGAAAAAACAAAAGAAAACAAATTATCATGACATAAATTCAGACGAAAATGTTGAAATTAAGCAGATACCTGTTATCGTTAGTTATGGAACAAATTTTTCTCTGATGTTTGCTGTGTTTCAGGGAGATGATCTAAGCATCCTGTTAATTGATGTGCAGACATCGTGTTGCCCATATTTCCTCTTTTATTTGAATTCACCTCGTATGCATTGAGCTATTAAATAAGTGGCGGTTTTGGTTGTTTTCTAGTGCATTGTTTTTAGGAAGGACTTGGCTTTATTGTGTGTCAAAATTGGAATTTTTCAGTTTTGATTTTAAATTTGTATCTAGCGGACAAAACGTAGTATTGCAGTGAGGCGATGCATGAGCACAGCCTTGCCTCTGCTGGGGAGGAGGAGCTGGTTTCTGGATGCACGGTCAGATGAAATCTCGAGGGACTTGTTCTGCAGTTCCCTTGGAAAGCAGTGGTTGCAGCCTGGTATCTGAAAGCCTTTCCTCAGAAGGTTAGGGTGGCCATAGGGCAATACAGCCACAATATTCAGCCTATCTAGACTTTATTTGCCTCCTAAGGCAAACCATTTTTTTTTCCTGTATTTCAGCTTCTTTCCTAGATGCTGATAAATTCTAAACCACTCTTCTCACTCACCTTGCTGTATCCTGTGATCTAAATTATTGGTTTCAATTAATCCGTCTTCTGTTCCTTAGTCCTGCCTGAGAAGTTGTATGTCCTTGGTAAGTGCAAAGGAGTGAGAAATTGGAAACTCAGACTGGTAGATCTTGGATTTAGCTTTTGTAACTGTACTTTAATACTTCCCAACAATTGCTGAAGCTCCCCATAAAATAATCTCTGCATAGTCCTAAAATGGAATTGAATGCCTTAGAATAAAAGAGAAGAGGAGCCCTTATCTGTACTTTTAGTTACGTTTTTATTTATTTCCCTTATTCCTCTGGCGTGGGAAGATGAATAAGCACGGAAGAAGATACAGATTTGCAAAGGCAAGGAGCGCTAAAGAGCGTCATTTTTTTTCATCAGCTTTTAAAAGCCAGACTGTAATCATAAATTCCCTGATAGCTGGAGCATGCAGAAATCGTCTTTAAGCCTACAAGTGACAGGCTGCTGTTGCTTTTCAAACTTAAGATTTCATTTTTTTTGTAAGACACAACTTTGATCTGGTTCCTTTGTAATGCTCTGCAGAGTGCCGAGGCCGCTGCGCTCGCTGGCTGCAGGGCTGGACGTGAACTTTCTTGGCAAGAGCCATCTGAAGACCTCAAAGAACAGATTAACTTGTCCAGAATTGATGTGATCTTTGAAGAAGCTGCCCTTGCCTAGAACACATGTGATTAGCTTGACATTGGCAGTGATAAAGTTGAGATGCACAGCAGCGTCTGAGTACCCGGAGTAATTGGGAAGAGTTTTAATAGGAGCAACCCCAAGGATCTGCAATCAAATTATCAGCTAAATCCCCAATTTTAACCTCTGGAGCAGACTTTGTGTCTTTGTGCAGGTTAAATCCAGTCAGGAGTAAAGGTTTTCAGCTTTCCATCTTCACAGACATTTTGTTCTTAGCTCCACAACACATATTTGGGAACGCTGTGAATGCTTTGGGACATTTTAATAGTTTTATACCCAGCGTGGTGCAACTTTTCTGATGGTTATTGGTACGATGGATTGGAAACAGAGACTTTTCTGTTCAGGTAGTAGCTTAATGTAATCTTGTCAGTCAGGCTTCTTGATGGATGCTCTTCTAATCCCTTGTTTAAAGGTGACCCTGCCTCTCAGACACTCTTGTCAGCACATGCTATTTAAATACGCTGAAGGGATTTGCTTCAGCTCGTACATCCTAAGCTCACATGTGCAGCTTTTAATTTGATTGACTGTTTGTGATAATGGAACGTGGTATTGTGTGAAGGAGGTGACAGTCACCTGCTTGTTGGTAGATACGAGCACGGGAAGTAAGAGAGGTCTGATTGTGTCTGGCCAGCCAGGCAGTGGGCGAGCTGCCATTTTGAAAGCCTTTTTCTTTTTTTCTTGGATGGAAGTACGAAACTTTTTTAATGGAAAAAAAAAAAAAATTCACACTGAGTAAATGGGAGATGTCAAAATAATGAGCTGGAAAGATGTCTCAGTATTAGAGTGTGTCCTCCTAATTACCAAGGCAAAATGAACAGAGACACCAAATAAGAGTAGTGCTTGGTGCTGGCTTCCTCCTGCAAAAAGCTCTGGAAATAATCATCAAAAACACAGGACTGGAAAAGTTTGAACTAAGTTGTCAGAAGCTGGTGTGAAAAAACAAGGTGAGAGTACAGAAGCTCATCAACTGGGTCTCATTGAGTTGCAGCCCCAGTCTGTGGTCTCTAGGCACCATCCCTCAGCTCAAACACCACCCACCAAATGAGGAAAGGAGCAATCATGTCCTTATTGCAGTGCAGGATGGAGGGTGTCACTGCTGCTCCAGCCACGCTGGAACTGCTAGCAGGCTTGGGAAGACCATGTCTCTCAGACCTGTCAGTAGAGCCTTGTGCAACTTAATCCTCCAGTGAAAATTTAAATTCTATAGAAATTAGTTGCCTAGAGGCCTTTCAAGGAAGTTTCCTTCTTGCCTTTTTTTTTTTTTTTTCACATGCTTGATGAAGAACATCAGTGAAGAAGCAGAGCACATCAGCCCTGCATTTCTTGCACAGAGCAAAGAGGAGCAGGTTTGTCAAAAATAGGGGACTTTGCATCTTTGATGTAAAATTGCATCAGGTGAAGTTGTGTGAAGGGAGACCAGGGATCCCAGGCTGGAAGGAGAAGGATGCCCTCAGAGACTCGGGATGCAGAGTGAACTCCAGCTAGGGCAAGAGAAGCAAAGGGCACCTCAGCTCTCTTCTCACCACCATCGAAACTCCAGGATCTGGAGCCAAAGTGCTGTATGCTGGTCTTGCTTGGAGGAGTGGGAGATTTGGGGATGGGATACAGCCAAAACAACATGCAAAATAAACTCTGAACAGGTAGAAGGAAGCCCTAAAGAGATGCTTGCTGGTTTGCTAACATAGTTTTGGCCCTTGTCAGCATTACCAGAATTTACGGTGATCAGTGGAGGGCTTTATGCAAAGAAAAGGCAGCCGGTCAGGTTGACTTACTCGGGTCGCTGCGATCTCTATTCTAATTGTTCCCTATGTGATTATTTTGAGGGTTGAGCAACTGAGAGCTGCAGAAGAGACATGCAGCTTTATTTCTGCGATGCGTGAAGTGTTCTGTGTTCGTTTCAAACGTTTATTGCTCTTTCTGTCTAAAAACGTAGAAAATAAAATTCAAAATTCCGGAAGTATGCAGGAATTGTTGTGAAGTCTGACTTGAAATGCTCACCTTTCCTTTTATCGCCCTTATCACTACATAGAGCTCGGTATGTGAGGTTTTTAGCTGACATTTCAAATTGCTGCGAGTGTGCCTGTATCCCTTTTAAAGCAGCCTCCCCTCCCAGATCAGAAGTGACCATTTTTTTTTGTTAGACTCCATGTTCCTTTAATGTTTTCCTCCTAATAGATGTTGAAAGCGTTCTTCAGAGGCACGGCACAAAACATTCAAATAGTGATACGAGCCAGCTGAAGAGAGTTGTCAGGGAGAGGGAACATTAAGAGAAGGATTGAATACAGATGGATTCCTCAAAAGTAATGTAACCTGTTATGATTGCTTTGAAATCCTATACGCCTTCCATCTACTCATGCTTACCAAAAGTTTACATTTGCATTGATGTATTAGAGGCAGAGCTAAAATGGCAGTAATCCCTGTTGTATACACGCTTAAGTATGTCATTTTGGCTAAATACAACAGTTGTGACCAAACTCTTGCCTGTGTCCTCGGTGGGAAGCCCACAGCTGTGGAGTGCTGCCAGAGAGCCCATCCATCTCAACTCCTCCGGAGGGGGGCCGTGAACTCAGCACCCAGCTGTTCGCTCTTGCTTCCTGCAGCCACCTCAGATCCATACCCAGCAAACTCTTTAGGTGCACTTTGCTTCTCTGTCTTTCTACCAGCAGATACAAAGGAGAAATTGATTGATCTGTGTGTTTTAGTCTATATATCATAGTGCTTTCTTAAGACACTGCCAGAAGAATCCATGCTTCTCCCAGAGTCCTGGCAGAAGGTCCCCTAGAAGCTGGTGCTATATTTTAATGGGGTTATCCCAAAAAGCATCCTTCTCTTTGCCACAGGGAAGGCCCGAGCTATCCGTCATCCCTGCCTCAGTTTAGGAGGTTGTATCAGCCTCTGTCATGCAACTGTCATATTGGATTTGGCAGGAGGGTTGCACCGCACAGCTCTCCTTTAATGCTCAGAACTGACCGTTACACAAGAGGAGAACTGGTGAGGGGGGACTGGTAAGGTTGGCACTTATTATACCTTGCTTTTTAGGGTGAACTTGTTCAAATTATTTCCAGCCTTAAATACTTGTCCTAGAAAGCTGTTCTGAAATCTGACTGAACATAGAAATAAGGTTCCTCCAGTGCACATTTACAGTGACAGACAGAAAGTTTGTGTGCTAGAAGATGGCCGTGGTGATTCACCATCCCAAGGTGCCTGTAAGCATTTGTACACAACTGACTCTGTATTACACCTTAGCGCAGAGAAACCTTGCAAGGCTCCCTTTTCCTCAAACAGTTGTGAAAAACCTGAGCAAACTCAGTTTTGAACACTCTTTGCTCCACTCTGCAACTATGCTGAGCTTCGTCATCCAAGGAGAAGTAGCTTGGAGGTTTTTTTGGTTTGTGGCAAGCAAAACAGTTTTCTCTTTGTTGAGGAGGGTAATTTGTTTCTAGCTGACTCCATAAAGGACCTAAAACAATATGATTTTTCTTAGTGACCAGTGAGCATCCATGACCCCTTGTATGACAAGGAGAATCGGTTCTGTGTCTGGGAGCGGAAGGGCAGAGTGACTAGGAGCTCTGTGAGCGGTGTGTTAGCTGAAGGCTATAGCCCTGTCCAGTTCAGGTTTTAAAATACTTTGGTAACACTTCCATCCTTGTACACCAAGTACCATGTTATACGCAAATCATTCTGAACCTGCACCTTAAACGGGTTAGCTGCTCGTCCCAGTTCATGTAGTGGCTGCCCTGTGTTTATACAGATACGCAGAAACTGCCGGCTTTTCCCTTTGCTGGTGTCTTCCTCTCCTCCGGTCTTTCCATCCGTGAATTCCTCATGGGTATCCTTCTCTTATTTAAATGTAAACTCATCAGAGCACGGTCTGTTTTCTGTAGGACTTTGACCACTGCAGCACAGCCAGAAAAGCTTTTCATGGCAGAACGGGGAAGCACAAATCACATGCGGTGTCCTCCTTGCAGGTGTTTGCTCAAGGTCCATTACAAAACACATCAGTGAGGTGATGGTTACTGAGTTACTATATAAAAGATCACGCTGATGAGCTTCGTGATCTGAATTAAAACAGGGCTCTGATTTTCAGAGCTGCTAACAGAGCTTGGAAGACCCAGGGATTCGTCAGCTTTAGGGTATCTTACAAATGCTGCTCCTCAGTGCAGAGGGGCAGGCAGGGAGAGTGGGGGATTAGGTGATGCTGTGGTGCTGTGAACATTTCAGCTTGTTCCTCCTTCTGGCAAATTGTAAAATGACTTGCAGTGACAAGAAGATGTCTGTGTGGCCTGGCTGTCCTGACGTGTAGCAGGCTGGAGGCTCTTTGGCAGCAGTGGCTTTTCATTGCCAGTGGCAGAGTCAGTGTGAAGAAGCTCTTGCCTGCTTGTTTCACAGGCTCTTTCACCGTTAACACAGGTCTCCTCCTGAGCAAGGAACTCACTTCCCAAGTTCCTCATGCAGGCAGTCTCTTTTTCTGTCCTTTTGTGAAGAGATGGGGGTTGGACTGCTCACATGTGTACTTGAAGAACCTGTCAGCAGGACAGGGCACGCGGTTGTCTACAAACTGACCTCCATAGATCCATGAACAGATTGTCCTTTGGAAAAGCCTGTGTGATTAGATGATCCTTCCTGGTGGAATCTGCAAGCATTTGATGTAGCCAAGTGCTACGTTTGGGGTTGGCTGTTAGGTACTGCATCGTAAGCAGCAGTCATTTCTTGCTTTACCTCCCTCCCTCGGCAAACATGGAGTAAAGAGGGATGTAAAAGCAAGCGTAGAGTGGGTGAGCTGTGCTGCACATACCTCACCACTGGAAGAGTAGAAGCCTGTTTTGTCTAAGAAAAGTGCTGTCTTAATATCTAAGTAATGCTTTTGGATGTCCTGCCTTGCTCATAGAATGACAATGTTAAGCAGTTAGCCCGTGGACAACATAAATTCTCATGGGATCTGGACTTCTTGCATATAGTTTTGTTCCCTCCCTTTTTCATCTCTAACGGTGTCATCTTCATTACTCCATAAATTCCTTTTCGCCGCAAGTTATGAGTCAAATTGTTCATGGTTCTACCAGTGCAACTTAGTATGAACACAGCTTATCCTGTAGCCTGTCACCAATGCTGGGGCTCCAGGCAGAGCCCTTCTGCCCAGTGTTGTGGAATATGGTCAAGTTCTTATCCTCCTAATTTGACTCTCTCATTTTTCTTCAAGGCACGGATCGTGGAGAGAGCCTGTTAACCCTTACTATGTCAACACAGGCTACGCTTTGGCACCAGCAACCAGTGCCAACGACAGCGAGCAGCAGAGCATGTCCAGTGATGCCGATACGATGTCGCTGACAGACAGCAGTGTGTAAGTAACTCCAATCTGTTGGGACAATAGTGTGTTTGTTTCTTCAGTGGTGGTGCTGCTGTTTAGCTCTGGGGGAGGCTTTGCCACAGCTGGTGTCAGGGGGAATATCTGACTAGACCAAGGTCATGATCATTCTTGCTTTCTTTTCAAGTGGGGGTGTTTTGTCTCTGTGAAGGCTACACAGCCTTGCCAGTCTTGGAAACATTTGCAGCATAAAATGCTTTGGGTGAACTAAAATGAATGCTTCTCGGTCAGAGTTCCTGCAGTGTTTCTCGCCGGGTTCATGGAGCATTGGAAACATCGGATGGCTTTGTAGTAAGTGATTTGAGATACAGTATCTTCTGAGTGTCAGATGGAGCTTCCTACTTACCTGGGTACTTCTCCTCTTGAGGTTTTTTGCTGCCAAACTGTACCCAGTATGTGATTGCTCTTCAGTAGTATTAGTGAACAGTTTTAGTATTCTACTAGTATACTCTAGTTTATGTCTGGTGGCCACTGCGCTTTAACACGACTTGTACTGATAAGCCCCCACCAAATCTCTGATTTTTTCTGGTTCTGGCCCTCATGACAGCATCCTGCACCTCACCCTTGTGTTACCTTTCTTAGAGATGGTCTGCAAAAGAAGAAAAAGGGGGTTATGAGATTTTGTTGTGACTGCATCTCTGTGACAGAAAAAAATGGATTTGGGGGAAAATGTTCAATGTTTGGTCTGTTTTTTAGTAGTACAAATGCAAAGTGTCTTTCTGTGGAGCAGAAACCCTTTGATTCTTCAAGTGAAAGATGACAGGTTTACAGAATTAGGAGAAGGTTTTATTAACTGCGGTGCTGTAAACACAAAGTCCTCCAAGAGGCTCGTTTAGTGTCACTGTGAATGTCAGGAGCTGTCAGACCTTGTTGGAGAAACTTTCCAGCCTGTGTCAGGGATGTTGTTAATGGGTGCTACGACAGTTGCCCCCCCCACCTTGGTTAATTGTGAGCTGGTGAATGTGCAACATGGGACGTGGCAAGGGGACTGCTGTGGTGGCTCTGTGCAGGTAGAGTGCTGGCCTCTGTCTCTGCGGAGACTCGGAGCCATTTAGGAGAAGCTATAGTGTCCACTCTGCTCCCTGGCACCAGCTCCTTATGCCTTACCTACGTCATGTTGTCAAATGGAGGAAGCAGCCCTTGGCCAAGGGGCCATGGGAGGTGGAGGATGCCCTGGGATGGAAAGCTGTAGAGGACCACTAATTAAAGGGTCTGTTTGATACAAATCCAGCTGCTCTGCCACATCCTTCTGCGAGTCTTAGTATTCATCAGTTTATACGGAGGAGTACTCTGAAGCTAGCAGGGGTCATGTAACTTCTTGTTATCAGGAGACACAGATGTGAGAAATCTTCAGAATTAATTAGCTTTTAGCATGTCCTCTTCCATCGGTCCTGTGGGCTCATGGACCTTCACCAGTGGTTATATCTGCAACAAGTTGTGATCATTTATGCCAGAGTTCTTCACCCTCATAATTTTTATGTCAGTAGCCATAATTTATTTCTTTCAGAGGCAGAATAATTTCTTTTTGACCATCCTGTGCATTCTTTTTTCATTGCTCCTTTTTCCTTAAAGCATTTTATCCCTCCTAGTCCACCACAGGCTTCTTCTAGGACTTTAATTACTACTGATACATGCATTGCCTTCTGTGAATAACTAACCCAAGCTCAGTGGTTCATTTTAAGTAAGTCTCAAAAATAATAAGGCTAAACCTGCGATCTTTCTGTGCACCTCAAACTGGACACATGCAGATTGATCTGGATGTACAGCCTTGACCTTTGGCTTACAAAGACTCTGCCTGTTTTCAGCACTTGCTCTTCATTTATGTGCTTTAAAATTCCAGCACCGGGTTTTGTTGGGTTTTTACGTGGCGTCGCTGAACCTATCTGCCTTCTGAGTTTCAAAGGAATTTTTGCAGAATTGCTCAAGGCAGCAAAAATGAAGAACAACCAGATGCAAGTTAAAGAAGGGACTCCTGCTGCTTGACAAGACTTGCATGTCTCGGTGCTTTGAATTTAGGCCTTCTCTAAGGAAAATGGCAATAAAAGCCTCGTTTGCTGATGAGCGAGGTTCTTCCCTCTGTGTGCTGTTTACATACAGCAGTCAAGCTCAATAATGAAGAAATGTGGCGTCTGCTCCAAGGCAGCACATGAACAGGGTGTGATCCCAAGGCAGAAACCTCCGTGACCCTCTGTCAGAGGAGAATGTGTCCGGACAATCAGGATGCAAACGTCGGCTAATTGAAGAGTGCTAATAAGCGGGGAAATCAGGCGGGTGCACAGAGAGCACGGCTCGATGCAAGGCGTGCTCTTCCAGTGTTGGTCATCTCAAGCCTGTGGAGAAGGCACCCACACTGAGCAGCTGCTTGTACTCATTTATTGCAGTTGTCACCAGCTCCCTTCTAGGATTTGATGTTGTACTGAGCATGGCAAAGTGGGTTGTGGATGTGGCTGTGTGCACAGCCCAGCTCTGCAAAGCCGCTAGCGAAGACCTGGGTGATGCTCTGGTCGTCTGGGCTCCTGGGCTGGGGTGAAGGGAGGCAGGCACGGGCTTTCTGGGAGCACCCAGCTCACCAAAGTGCTTTTAAGAAAGTCATTTCTGTGATACCGGCTGCAAGCACGTTTGCCTGAAAGACAAACTTTCAACGGAATGTCTTTCCAAGCACAGGTAAATATTATTGTAACGGGTTGAATTTATATAATGAATATGTTATCAGTCTGTGTTGTTGGGGGAGTTTTCTTTCTGAGTGTTAAAAAACAGTGCTTTTAAATGCCTGCACTCCACTGATTATTTTTCAGTCTTCCTGTGTCATACGAATTCCTCTGCCCTTGTGGGCAAAACAGCTCCGGTCCTCACTGCTGAAACCTGTTTTTACAACCAGCAGGGCAGCTGTGTTGTTTTAGCTGGTTTGTGTGGAGACAGGGTCTGGAGAGGACACAGGGAAAGGCTCCGGTGAGCACTGGCCCGGCACACTTGCCGTGGCCACAGGTGAGGCTGAGTTGCTCACTGCTGGTGTTCAGTGGTGGGTCAGTGGTGGGTCAGGATTTTGGGGCTGTCCCTGGGATGTGTAGGGCCTGCCCCGGGCTTGCAGCAGCAGTCACAGTGCTGTCCTGAACTGCTCCCGATAACCCCCCCTGCATCTGCATAGCACCTTTCCATGGTGGAGGAGACAGCCTGTGGGTGGGAGGGGTTGTCACAACAGAGGTGCTCAAGGGAAATTAAGGCTTATCTGGGTAGGAAGGCAACAGGCAGAAGCTGAAATGCATTCAATTGCCATGCGATATTCCGATTCAGATGTAGAAACACCTTAGGTCCTTATCTTTCATCTCCCATTTCTGCAAGAGCTTACATGGGTAAACAAGTGGTAATGTCTTCTCTTTAGCCCAGTGGCTGGTCCGGCTAAACAAAAGTAATCCTTCCTCTGGGTCTTATCATGTGTCCTGGCTTATCTTGTTTGGGAGACAGCTTTGCCTTCCCCCAGGTGCTTGGGAAGCCCGTGGTGTCCCTGGGCTTAGCTGAAGGGTTGGTCGATCATCCCCAATTCCAATCAAACCTGCCCCAGTGTAAGGATGACTATTCACTGGAGCGAAGGGGTTTAGGACAGTGGTTACTCCTTCAGAAAACCTTGTAGATTAAATATTATTCCTCGGATGACTGGCCTTTGGACAGAATGCCTGGTGATTTTCCCGTCATGCTTCTTGATGTGAGAAAGGTCTCTCGGTGACAGTGGTGCTTTGATAAGAGTAATTGGTAGAAAATATCAGTTTTGCCGTGGATTTGTTTCCCATCTTTCCTATGGCCAGTGATCCAGAATGACCTTGAGTTCTGCTATATTTAAAGAAGTTTAACAGCTTTTTAATTTAAAAGATCCTGAATGGTGATTTCCAACTTGTTAGGCTTAATGGGTGGGTTTATAGGCTGTCTTACGGAGGAGCAAAGACAGCCCTTGTGAGGAGAGTCCAACTTCAGAGCCACAGCAAATCTTTCCTGATCACTGCAGGTTCTTGCAGGTCGGTTCAGAGAGGAGAGGAAGCCCCTGCATTTCCCCAGTAGCAAACCAATTGCGTTATCATTAAATGAACAACAGAAATACTCTTCCTCTCCCCACTGCATTTCAGTGCAGAGCTTTCTGGTGCTAAAGAAAATCACCCGATGAAACAAGGTAAAACAGTTTGGGGAAGTTTTATTTTAAAAGTAGATGTGGTCTGAAAAAGTTTGATTTTTTTTTTTTTTTTTTAATATATCTTATTTCTCTATCTATTGAAAATATCTCAAAGCAAGCTACCTGACAAAAGGAAAACAAAAGTATGGTATTGGTTTTCCTTGCTTTCCCCCCATCTATTGAATAAGGTTTTGTTGGGATAAAATTAAAGTGCTTATCTTTGAATTTGCTTCCTCTGGTTGAGTTGGCACAGTACATTGAACGAAGGAATGTTCCAAGTTCAGAGGTGGCATTGGGGAATCTAGTTAAAATGACATCAAAGGCAGCACAGCGGGGCTGAACATGTGTTTGAAGCCGGATAGATTAGAGGCCATTATCAGCCTTTCGCTACTGTGCTGGGAACAAAAGTCGCTCTTTCCGCTGGGACTGCTGCTGGGGAGAATTAAAAAAAAAAAAAAAAAGAGAGAGAGAAAGAGAGAAAAAATTGCACCTTCTAATGTAATGCTGCTTTTCCCACAAACGGCCGTGTGGCTTTAACATGCGAGTTGTGTTCTGGCACCCAGGTTTTGTGTGGTGGTTAAGCCAGAATGTTGTCTATTGATGCCAACCAGAAATGGCTAAAATAATCCCCCAGATTTTATTACTTTATTTCTGTCAAAATTGCCAGTTGTTTTGTTGCCATCCAGTCCGGAAAAAGCCGCGTCGTGATGCGGTGAAACTCTTCTGCAGTGAAACTGGTGTGACTCTTTGAGTTATTTTTCAAACAGAGGTTTGGCATTAAAGAAAATGAAGCCACCTAACGAATGCAGTCATGATGGCTGGTTGGTATAGCAGCGCTGGTGGAACTCGTGCTGCTCCTGTACTGGAGGTGATGCTTCAGCTGCGCTCCTCCTCCTCCTGCATTACCTGCAGCCACCAGCCAGAGCTGTAATTAGCCTGGCTAATTTTCTCGTCTCTCATTTGTTGTCCTACTAAAAAGCACTTGGCATTAATCATGAGTTTTATTTTCTTTTAATGGTGTTTAATTTTGAATGCCTGGGTTACTTCATGAAATTACATTCTTCTGATGTCATTTGGTGGCCATCCTGCCTGCACCCGCTTTTCCAGGGAGCAGCAGGCATGATTGGAATGGGACAGAGCTGGCAGTGACTGTCCT
Source organism: Ceryle rudis (assembly GCA_033439905.1). Taxonomy (NCBI): domain Eukaryota; kingdom Metazoa; phylum Chordata; class Aves; order Coraciiformes; family Cerylidae; genus Ceryle; species Ceryle rudis. The sequence goes on along the minus strand of JAAGNO010023194.1, from coordinate 25,043 downwards.
CGCACAGCCTGCTGCTTGAAACTCGGGAGGTTTGCAGGCAAAACAGGGCAGTAAATTGTGCTTCCCTTGCCAAATGGCATCTCGACTTAAAAATCTGCTGGTGAAACTGGTTTGTGTTCTCGAGAAGCAGCTGTCCTTAGCCACTGGGGAAGGGGGTAGGTGTGAAGTGCATTTGGCTTGTGCAAACATCTTGTGGTCATGAGATGCTTTGGGACAGGCTCGTTTGCACTGCTCTGAGTACTGTGAGGTTGGAAGGAGACAGCACCTGAATGTGGAGGTGATTTGGTACTTTGGACAAATGAAATCCTGCCATTCATTTCCAGACGTTCCTCTGGCATTGCACAGCCTTGTCAAGCAGTTACTTTTACTCAGTCGGGGAAGTGTGTAAAATAAAAAGGGAAAGCTCCAAACTGCCAAGCTCCAGCCTGGCATTTGGTTTTGCATTGGTTGATTTTTCTCAAAATAACCTGGTGTCACCAGGAGATGGGCCTGTGTCTTTATCCCCTAACTGGGCTCCCTCTCACTCGCATTCTCCTTGTCCCCAGGTGTAAGCAGGGTGGCCGTGGTGCTGAGAACAGAAATGCATTTCCTTTCTTTGCCTGAAGTGATGCTCAGCCAGCGATGCTTTGCTGTTAGGGGTGCTTTGCGAAGCCTGGTGCCTCTGAGCCCCGTCGCTGGGACCCACATGTGCCCAGGCCGGCCCCTGTATTCACAGAAGGGCCTTGTGTGGCTTGGCAGAGCAGGTCTGCCCTGTCCCCCGGCTCACAGCAGAGCCACAGACCCAGGTCCCAGTCTGACAAGACCAAGAGTCATTGCCAGCACCATCTCCCTCTTCAGAGACCTCAGTCACCAGCTTTTTCAACAAGGGCACAAACTCGAGCAGAGCTGGTTCACTTGGGTGTTGCTGCCCATGTCTTCCCTCCCTACCCTTGCCCAGCCTGCACTGGGGTTCTGGCTAGGTTCTTCCACACAGTAACTCCAGTATTAAGCCCATAGTTTCTGACTGAGCTAGAGGTCGTCTTAAGAGCAGTGCAGCCTACCCCTTCACTTTGATAAGCCATTTGAGAAGTTGTCACGCTCTCTTAAGAATATATACCTCACTCCCCAACCAAGTTCCCCTTGGTGTAGATGCTCACTGAGCTCCCACTCCTCCTCCTCCTCCCCCCTGCTAGCCTGCCCTGTGGTTTACTGTGTACACTACAGGCTCTTTTATAGAAAGCAACCAACTATAAAAGGTACCAGGATGTGGTCCAAGTCCTTCTCCCTGCCCTCTGCCTAGGGAAGCAGTCACAGGAGCCCTGCCTCACTCTGCTCCTCGCGGATGCCCTGTAAGTGCCCCCAACACCCGATACTAGAGCATTGATGGTGCAGGGACCTGGGTGAGCATCGTTCTCCACACAGGTTCCTTTTGCTTTGCTGTGCTCAGCCAGGGCATGCAAAGCCTTTCTCAAACGTAAAGGGGTTTCCTACCTGCTGCTCTTCAGCGGCAAGGCTTAAACGGATGCCGTGTATCAGAGAAAGGCGTTAAAGCAGGGCCTGTTGTTGTTTTATTCCGGCAGAGATGGGATCCCACCGTACAGACTCCGCAAGCAGCATCGCCGAGAGATGCAAGAAAGTGCCAAAGCAAATGGACGTGTGCCACTACCTCACATTCCTGTAAGTAGCACTATCTCCTTCTCCAGAGGTAAATATGCAAAATATGTGAGATATCCAACATACAGTTGCTCTGCTCACTCGAGTTTAACCCCCCTTAGCTGTGCATTCATTTGGGAATGCTTTAAGACAGAAATCCACTGTGCTAAGAAGGGGCTTGGCAGCCTTCTGCAAAACTCATCATCCAGGGCTGCCCCAAGTGCACAGTTTTTCTTAACTGTTCCACCAGTAGCTGGTTGTTCCTCCCAGAGGAGAAGGGAAGCTCTGGCTGGCCTCTGCCTACAAGCAGGTTATGTGCCCTTGGGTGAGCCAGAGGTGTTTGTGGAAGGTGTAGGTGACCATTGGACATGGAGGCTGGGGAGAAATACAGCTGTCCCAAGCGGTATTTCTGCACTGGGCAGCCAAAGGGAGCTGTAACCTGTTCTCAAGGACTTGGCAAAGCCTGCCTGGGGATATGAGGCAGGAGAGCAAAGAAGGTGCAGGCATAAGTATTTAATTTGTCTGATGGTGTCTTCCCGGTTGCTCCAGGTAAGCAAACAGCTTTTGGAAGATGAGCGTAACTGCTGGGGCTCTGCAGCACCATCTGCAGCTCTGCTTATGATTCTTTTTCTTTCTCTGAGAAGTTCCAGGTGACATTTAATATCTAGCAGGGAATAAAGGTGCTTCTTTCCCCTTTGGACAGCTGGACTCCAGCACAAATCAAATAGGGAGGGAAAAAAAAGCCTCCATCTGCTTTTTCCAGAAGTGCCTTCAAACTTGAGGCAGCTGTTCTCATCCTGCCTGCTCAAAGCAGCACAATAGCAGCAGAAATACACCCTTGTTTTAATCTTATTAGAAGGAAAAAAAAAAAACAACCCAACAAACCACACAAAAAAAAAACCCCACACACCTCAAAACCACCACTCTTTGGTTTGCCTTTTAAATTAGATTATTTTCCTTAGATTTAAGAGGGTCTCCTGTGCTTTGATCACTGGGTTGACAATAAAAGCCCTGGCTGCAGACGCTCACTAGCCATCCTTGCTCAGTCACCTCTCTTTTCACACGGTGGCTTTCACAGTGTGGTCGCTGTTGAAAAGGCTGGCTGCCTGCCTTTTTATTTCACTCGATGCCGTTTTTACTGTAAGCACGGCTTTGTTAGAGCTGAAGTTTGAAAGCTTGGCCTTTATTTGTTGTTGTTGTTGTTGCTGTTCCCCAACAGTGGGAACTACCGAGTGAATATTCTCTGACTTCAAAGCTTGTCGGTGGCTTTACCTTTTGGATAAAAATACCAGTGGCTCGCTGTTGATTGTGTGCACTGGCAATGCCTCGATGAACTGCAGGTTATAAACTGAGAGTATAGAGCATTAAATATGTATAGTAAGCTCTGCTCTAACGAACTTCCATCTGCCAAACATTTCTTTTGTTGAACTGAATAAGTGTCATTCCAGCAGCAGTTCCTTGCAGCTAATTAGTTTTACTTAGCATTAAATTTTATCCACCTTTTTGGAAACCAGTTAAAAAGGGGTGGGGGGTGGGAAACAAGGTTTAAATTGGCCACCTGCTGCTTATAAATTTTTATATTATCCTACTTACCTATATGGTCTTTTAGAATTACATATTCCTCCTAAACTACACACGGACACTTCACAAGGATTTTTCTGTGAAACAGCCACAGTTCCCATTAGGTTCTGCACTGCAATTTTAAGTCCTAGGGAAAAAGGCATCTCAACGCATATTTATATGGGAGCGGAGGACTGAGAAGTCGAGTTAGTTCCAATCTTTCTCCAGGGAATAAAAGTTTAGTTCAGACACTCTGGCACCTCCTGCCAGCCAATTACTGACACAGAATTGGCATCGACTTCAGAGAGGCACTGCTCTGCCCTCACTTATCAATCAGCTGAGAAAGGAGAAGGTAATTAGACAATATGTTTTGACAACACCAGTGTGAAATGTTACAGAGTTAGTCTTTTAAAGTCACCTCTAACTGCACACTTATTGAATTAAACGTCCCCAATTAGCAAGGAGCCATGCAAATGTTTCTTCAAGTGTTGCTTTGCGAGGCCGGTGGCTAGGCTGTCTCACAGCCCGTGGCTAAAGCAATCTCCGTCGGCCGCCCGGACCTGGTGGTTCGCGTGCTGTTAAACGTCTAGCAGTGACTCAACGGCAACCTTTGAGAGAAGGTCTTTATGGACTCGTATCTAACCAGTGTAGCCAGAGTCCATGCTGATAGTGCTTGCAGAATGCAGGGCATGTTTTCCTAGTGATAGCAGAGAATGTCCTACTTCCGAAAAGTCTTTTCAGAAGTCCTTTAGGGACCTTATAATGTTCCCTTACAAATGAGTTGTGGGGCTAATATGCAAAATTCCGAAAGAACATATAATGCTTGTAATAGCAGCACTTCTCACGAGATCCAGAAGCTATAACCCGCTCTGGTTATGTGTTCATAGGAGACTACCTGCCAATTTCAAAAACTGTGCTGCCTCCAAATACTGAAGGCGTGTGCTGGTTATGTAGGGTGCCCTGCTACGCAGCAGGAGAACTCGGTGCGTGGATGGCTGTGTTCTGCAGCTTCCACGCTGACAGACTCACCAGTGCTCTAAGGTTGGGAAGGCTGTGTTCTGTGAAATGGCGCGCTGCCCAGGAATGCCGTGGGTGAAGGTCTCTAGCAAGCAACAAGACCTTTGTTTTGTGCCTCTGGCAGGAACCCATTACGTGGCAAGTGAGAGTTGCTTTTTATGTGGTTTTTCATCTCTCTCTTGGATTTGAGCAGAGTCTTGGAGCACCAAGGTAGGAAAGAGCATGATCCCAAAGGAAGGGTGGAAGCCCAGAGAACGCAGGGCTGTACCTGTGCCATTGCACTGGATT
>JAAGNO010023193.1:20903-52307 GCA_033439905.1 Ceryle rudis | reverse complement strand
CAATGGTGTTATCTTTTCCCTTTTCCTGCTCATCCCAAAGTTTACACTTTAAACCATTCCATTGACACGAATTGTTCAACCATTTCTCACAATCCCAACTTTAGCCAAAATGACACTTTATCTTGCCAAAGCATATTTGCTTGTGTAGTGCACCCATTTCATCACTGATGTCAGCTGAGACCTAGAAAGGGTTATTTCTAGATAAACATGCTGTAGAACCAGCCATGATACTATAAAAATGGGCAATTGCTATGTTTCTGTCACCAAAGAAAAGGGGAAAGAATACAGTGGACGTGAGCTAGTGAGACAGTGCAGCATTTACCAGCATTATGAGGGAGATGTTAACAACTCAAACCACCAGTCTTACTGTGTTTTTACTGCTGAAGTGGCTCACAGGAAGTTAATCTCTGCAGTCTTATGCACCTCACATATGTGTATCTGACAGGTCCCTGTGAAAACATCTGAGCCCTGACCTAGTTTTCAGGGTTCAATTAGAAAAATTAAGTATGGGGTGAAGGACCTTGCAGCTCTTTGTTCATACACATGCTAGGTAAGTCTTTAAACATGCAATAGCAGGAACACGATCAGCCCTCTGAGAGGTTCTAGCAGAACCCTGCACACAGTGAAATGCAGGAGCTTTACTCCAAAGACCACTTCTACTATTTTTGGCAAATTCTTAACAATAAAAAGTAAAAACAGTCATTTAAACTCTGTTAAATGTCTTTCAAACCTTAACTGGTGAAGTACCTACCCATATTTACAGAATAGAAGTTACACTAATAATCAAATTATTAATATATTTATCATAGAATCATAGGTATTTTGGGCTGGAAGGGACCTTTATAGGTCACCTGGTCTGACCCTCCTGCTGTGCGCAGGGACATCTTCAACTAGAGCAGGTTGCTCAGAGCCCTGTCCAAACTTGCCTGGAATGTTTCCAGGGATAGGGCATTGACCACCTCTCTGGGCAACATAGGCCAGTGTTTCACCACCCGCAGTGTAAAAAATGTCTTCCTTATATCTAGTCTAAATCTACCTTCTGTTAATTTAAAACCATCACCCCTTGCCCTGTTGCAACAGGCCCTGCTAAAAAGATTGTCCCTATCTCTTATAGGCCCCTTTAAGTACTGAAAGGCCACCATAAGATCTCCCCAGACCCTTCTCTCTTCCAGGCTGAACAACCCCAACTCTCAGCCTCCCTTCATAGGAGAGGTGCTCTGGATCATTTTTGTGTCCCTCTTCTGGCCCTGTTCCAACAGGTTCATGTCTTTCCTGTGCTGAGGGCTCCACAGCTGGACATAGTTCTCTAGGTAGGGTCTCACCAGAGCGGAGTAGACGGGCAGCCACATCCCTTGATCTGCTTGCCATGCTTCCTTTGATGCAGCCCAGGATACAGTTTGCCTTCTGGCCATGGTTTAGACCCAGCTGGGAGCTGAGCAGCACGAAGCACTTGCTCACTGCTCCAACCCCCTCCATGCTCCCCCACCCCAAATGAAGGTGAAGAGGGAGAAAAGTACAAAACCCCATGGATTGAGATAAGGAGATTTTAATACAGTACAACACAACAGGAGAAGTAACAAATGACAACAATAATAGCAATGAAAAAATACCCCAAAGGAGTGGTATCAAACTGAGAAATGCAGCGCCAGTCCGCCTACCAGCTTGAACTCCTGAACAACCTGTCTGGATGTGTTTGGATGCAACCTGCTCTGTATAAACCTGCTCTAGCCAGGGCATTGGACTTGATCTCCAGAGGTCTCTTCCAATCCCTACCGTGCTGTGATACTGAGTTGTAGCACACACTGTGAGCACTGATCACAAACAGCAGCCTGCCACTGCCTGCCAATGGTTGCCCGCATTCAAACTGCCTCCCTCCTTCCCAAGGGTCTTTTTTTGTTTGTTCGTGGTGGTGGGTTTTTTATTTTATTTTTTTGTTTATTTATTTTTCCTGGGGATGAACAAGGTACACAAATTCACTAACAATTTAGGATTTCAAATACTGCAATAAGAAGACAGTTTGTAGAATATTCTTGAGCTTTCATCATCAGAAAGGTACTCACTGTCCAATCAGTAGGGTTATGTATGATAATATTATCATTCAGTCCAAAACATTAGAAGTAGCAAAAGCTGGTGCTTTTATTTATTTATTTAGCATTCATTGCTAGCAACTAATAACTGAGGGTTAGATTGTTTCTCTTTATTTTTAGTGACCAGACCAAAATTCAGGTTTCCTCACCTATTACCTGTTGTGCATGGTCTTCTACACAAGCATTCTCCTCAAATGCTGTTCAGCCTGTCCAGCTCCATGCACTGTTACTGTGTCTGGCATCAACTCAGCTGTGCACAGTGGTCTGCTAAAGGCACAGCAACAGTCCAGCTCCTTCTTTGCCTCTCCTTTGCATTTGATACAGAGAGGAAAGGAGAGATAATTAAGCAGAAAGAATGTGAGGTGGTTCCTATCCATGTGCTTTGGATCCAGTTATGTGGTGCAAGTCAGAGGGGAGCCTTTTACATCTTCGTATGTCAAAGCAAGAAGCACAGGCCCAGCAAGGATGTGGACTAAACTAAAACTAAGTTATTCCAGCAAAGAAAAGTAAGCTGCTGAAGGCTTTCTATTGAACAAAAATAAAGTTTTTTTACTAATTACTTAACGCTTAAGATTGTGCCTATAGATTTTTCTTTTAAATAGAAATTAACCGCTAAAAGATAAAATGGAAAAGTTACAGAATTAATGAACAGAGATTTTTACATCTCACGGACCACTGTTCAGGCTTTTAAAATAAACTGAAACACTGCATAATTTATGTTGCAGGGTTAAAATAATCTAGTTAAAAAAATTAAACAGAGTTGAATGGTTAATAGAAATTTATTAGAGTAAAACAGAATATGACGTCTTTGAAGAAATTTATATTAGGCTAAGTAAGGAATGTTATTGAATTAAAATTAATGAGCAGAGAAAATGTACTCATCTGTACTGTTTCAGTGATTGCAAGTAACCTGAGATGAAAGAAAAATAAATGGGTTTCTAGAAGTTCCAGTAATTTTTTCCTAGATTAATCTTATTTTATTTCAGCCATCAAAAAAGATACAACTCTAATCTAAGGTAGTCATCCAGGCTTGCTTTCTAGTCAGTGGAAATAGCTGTCTCCAGAGACCTATTCATTCCATCTTAAAATGGATGAGATGAATTACCTTTTTCAGTACCCATCTCTATTCATTGACTACAGACAAGTGTAGATGACTTATTTAAACTAAGAACAGGATTTCTTTCCCCAGTCCTTTGTAAGGACTGGGCTACCGCAATTCAAGGCTTTTTACTTTTTGTGAGTCTAGAAGGCAGTGAGGGTTTCATGGTTAGCATCTCTACTGGCATCGATTTGTCATCCATCAGCAGGGCTTATCAAGTAATAATATAGCTTCCTCTGTGGCTGCTATTCCAACCAGTGTACTGAAGGCACAGTCAAATCCTGTCCATTATAGAGGTTGACTGGGTTCTTGTTATTTGGAACCCACCTATTCTTCTGTCCTCTTGTGTAGCCTGTACTCATCATGGCTTCTGGTTTGGGTTATGGAAATGGTGACAGTATGCAATTATTTGAAAGCAAAGAAAGTGAAGAGGCTGTGTGGCTACTCCATCTGCTGCCTCCTGTTTCCTTCCTCTCTCCACAGCACAGGTGCAGATATTTTTGAATAGGTTCTCTGTGCAAACCCCCTTCTGTATTTTTTTTGTATGTACCAAGAAAATAAAGATTATAAAAGCTAATCACCAGCATTTAATTACATTTACCAATAATTTTCTTTTCCTTCCTATAGCAGGTTTCACTTCTGGTGATAAATCAACACTTCATCTGTTAGTGCTAATTAGCTTGTGTCATGTTCTCCATAGTAATATCACTTAGGAGGCACATTCTTTAGGGAGTCAAATAAAATGCCAGATGTCAGAAGTTCAGATGAAGCCCAGTAATGCAAAAATTGACGTTCAGCCACTCTTTGATACTTTAATGCTTCTGCTTAAGCATCTGACTTCTAAAGATAGATACTTAAAAACCCCAAACCTTCACCTTTATCTAAACTGGAATTTCTAATTATCAGAGCTTTAATAGTGTTTAAATAAAAATGACAGTGAAGCATGAATGGACTGTCTTAAGTCTGGCATATTGTGCTGATAGGGTAAACAGGACAACACAAGAGCAAAACAAGACTGAAATAAATCAAGAGATTTTCCGTGTAGAATGATTAAATTCTCCTCTTTCCCTACCCTTTTGCCTTGTATGTATTAAGGCTTAAATTCAGTATCACATGCCAAGATAGTAGTAATTTTTTTTTTTTTTTTTGAAGGAAGGGACATATTGTTAGGCAGAAGGAGTACCCATCAGTGTAAAAGACTATTATAGCACTTATTTTGAAAAAAATATCCAACATTAAGGCCTTCAGGGCTTAAGTTGTTCTGTTAGTATTAGCAGCTGGGGGATAGGCAGAGGCAGCATGTGCTGTGGGTGGACATTTTGTGAGCCAGCATGGAAATTCTTACTTTGCTTGGTTTGTTGGATTGTGTAACATGAAAACTGAGAAATTTGAGGTAGTGGGGTGGGAGAGAGGAGAAAAGAAAAGAAACAACATACAAATTGAGTGACACTCAATGTGTCGCCAGCGTGACTGGCATGAACAAGGGGCGGGGAGTAGACAATAACAGGCTCAAGCTCGAGGCACCACTAGCAGAGGATATCTCTTCTGGCACCCTTATTGTGGGATCCAAGTGGGGTGATAAGCCATCTCTCTCCCTCCCTCTTTCGCTTGACTTACCTTTTATCTGTTTCCGTTGATAAACGTAGCCTGGTTTTAGTTTTAGTCTTGAGAGATTCATAACAAAATATCTCTTCCAACAAAGATTTTTATTTGCAGACGTTTATTAATTGTTGATCAATAAATTGTTGGTATTGTACCTCAGACCTGATGTCATGGTGACTCCACTGAGTCTGTGGGATCGGCTTTTCTGTTGGTGCTCTTTGCAGGGGATTGTAAAGATTCCCTTTCCCCAACACCCACTGAGTGGGCTGGGTCAGGTTTCAACAAAAATTCTCTTTGCACTGCACTCTTCCAGAAAATCATCTCCATATAATCCTCTGTTATTAGTTTCTTTGCTGAACCATATTGTCCATATGACTCTTGAGCAGAGAACTATGATATCTGAGACTTTCAGGCAATATTTCTGTTGTTAAAGCTGAGTTCCTCATTTTGAGATGCAAACTATTTTTCCCTAAGTAAGTTTAATTGCTAACTAGTGCTGAGTTCGTGCTAAGATCATAGCAAGGTGTTTCTGGAAGATAACTGAATGGAAATCTTGTGCCAGTGAAGCTTTCTATTTATTAATCTAGACTGGGTTAGAAGGTTCCTTCATTTTGGAACCTCTATTAGTATCAGAGTTAAATAACCCAACTTTGAGGTTGCTCTTCACCCTGCTTGTCAATGTGAAGAGCTCTTCCATTTTCTGCAGCAGCATTTTTAGAGGCTTTGATTCTTTACCTTATTTCTGCGGTCTACAATCAAGCCTTAATTCATTTGATAGTACAAAATGATCTTAAAAAGCTTAAATAAATATAGGTACAAGCTTAGAAAGTGCAAGCTAAAGCCACAGATAGTACAGTCCCAGTTTGGCTTTAGTTGTGTGAACAGGAAATAAGATGACTAGAAACTGCTCTCTGGAAGAAGAATCAGAAATAACAAATGATTCAAGGCTTTCCATGAGCAGAGATTTAAAGGCATCTTCATCCAAAATAGACCAATAGTTTTTTTTTTTAAAGTGTGAAATAACTGAAAATTTGTAATAGATGTCTTTATTTGTCTCACATATTTGAGAATCATAATGTAATATTCACTTACCTCATGCAGAGTAAGAAAATAATTCTCTATTAGAGACAGAATTATAAGGAAGTGTTGTGATTTTAAAATGGTTTTTGCCTTAGACTAAATACTGATTTAGGAACAGTCTCCAGTTTCTATTGGTTCAGTGTTCTGGAACTTTGAAACTGTGTCTCTAAACTGAAGTTAGCTGCCTTTCTAGTGAAATGGCCATTCATTAATGATATTCAAGTTAATGTTTGAAGTTTTGAGTACAAACATTTCTCTATTTATCATCCAGACACTTGGATTTTATACTGCTTATTTATCATTGTAGTGTGAGTTTATCACTTAGTGCTTTGTTAGTCTGAGAGTCAGGTTTCTTCGGCAGCTGCTTACAGCAGGTGTCAACATTTCTGTTTGCAAAAGCCACTTCTGCAATAGAATTTCCATCTAATTAAAGACCTTACTGATAATTTGTATGACCCCAAAAGGTTTATATCTCTGTTTTAGCAGCTCTTGGTCTAGCACAGAGTTTTAAGAGCAAGTTCTAAAGCTGGTTTTATTCCTTGTATTTATTTTTTTTTATTCTATAAATATGTTTTATTTCATATTCATTTATGGGATTTTTATTCACTCCATTTACTCATTTTATTTGTTATTTATTTTTTCTCTTTCATCAGACTCTTGATGTGCAATAAAAACCCAAAAAACTCAGAAAGAGATTTTTTTTTTTTTTGATAGTGTTCTGAGAAGAAATCTGCCTTATACTAGTTTCAGACTAATTCTACCTCTACTTTGGATATAATATTTGAGGAAGGCTATAATTCCTCACACATCCTTGGAGGGGGCAAAATTAAGATGGAAAATATACCCAGTAATTGCAAATATGTTCAGTGCCACTTGTTTAGGGTGTCCCTTTCCTGGTTTGCCTGTATGTTGTCTAATCTATACATCCAATCCATATTTGATATGTGAACTATATATATTTAAATTACAAATTAAGAACTGTGTCAGGAAAGCTACTGTTGGGGAAAAAAAACCTCCTACATAAGCAAAAGCTATATTTAAAAGACTTATTTTCTCTTGCATAGAGAGGAGAAAGGCATAATAGTGACATTTTGGTGTTGGGTAATAGAAAGAGTAAAAACTGGAGAAATAATCAGTATCTCCTTCAGAGGAAGCAGTGAATGTCTGTGACCACTTAAAAATGGGGAAAGAAGAGCCTAGACTGTGAACATGGCAAGACTTTATGTGAAATAGGGACTGAGCCATTCAGCCCTGTCTGGACTAGGAATGTATGACACACAAGTTTCTGGGTTATTTTAAATTTAAAAAGATAAAATGGAGGAATGTATGGAGTTAAGGATTTTTAAAGTCTTTCTGATATCTCTCTGGGACATTCACTCATTAGGAAAAGTAACAGAATATAGCATGTAGCCATGGTAATTTTCAGAATTTGTATACACTGACATAGAGCTGTTGTAGTTGTACTCTGTGTCACAGCTCACAGCTATATTAGTCACATTATCAACTCTAATACAGTCAGTGCAACTAAGATGCCAGTAACACTGTAGGTTTTGTCCCATAAACCTGATGCAGGTACTGAACCACTAGAAGCTGTCAGGATCCCATATATACTGAAACATAACTGATATAGTCCACTCAGGATAAATTCTGTCGTGAAAGATATACTTGGGAGATGGAGACAAATGGATGCAGAAGCAAAAGGAAGAACAATGTAAATGTCAAAGTAAATGTTATTTTTCAAGTAGTGATAAAGCTAGCAGTGATTTTGGTCAAGTCCTATCACTGACTCCTTTTGCAGTATGGATAACAGTACTTTGGATCACTGGAGTCATTAAAGAGTGAAATACTCAGTGCTAGAGTGAAGAAATACATGTGAGATGGAGCATGATGTTGACGAGTGTATCTCAAGAGTGTCATAACTTCTAGTTATGAAAACAGGCTCTACTTTGTAGACAAATTAAGTATATCTTCTTTCTTTGCCTTTTCCCTTCTGTAGGATACATGCAAGATACATGCAGACAGATGAGGAAGGAAAGCAGTGTGAGACATTATCTCTTTAACAGTAAGTAAATTTCTTCATGCAGTAGGCTTGGTTAGACAATGAAAGAAGTTACAGCAGCAATCTCCAATCTGTTATGTCAGAAATCACACTATGTACTCTCTGAATTTTTTTAGCTGTCTATCAGAAATGGTGTGAAAAAGCATATGTCTCAGTGTTTGCTTTGTCAGAAAACAAAGCAAACTTGTTAGTAAATCATTCTAGTTGGCAGTATTCAGCCCTGTGATAAAAGCTGACTTTGTGCCCTTCATTTGTCTGATGGTATAGAAAATATTGCCTCTAGCTGAAGTGTCATAGGTACATGCTTTAGAGGTTAAAACAATGAATGCCCTGAATTTTCAGGGTGCTACTGCTGGAAATGGACAACAAAGAAGTCTACTTTCTGTAAAAGGGTTTGTCTTTTTCTTTATTGACACATTGGTTTAGAACAAGGTATTTGATTATTTTTTTAATGCATGTAAAATTACAAATTGCATCCACCTGCATGTAACTATACCTTAATGGCACTATTGGAAGTAACCTGAGTAAGAGTAAGAAAACAAAGTAAGTTTAAAATCAGCCATGGACAGCAGAAAAAAAAAAAAAAAAATCTGTATTGTACAAAAGGGTCTTGCATGCTCTCTAATGCCTGATGTGAAATTTATACTTTTTTTATGAAATTAACAATAAAAACAGGTTCTGTCACCAACTGAGTAGCTGCAAGGAGTATACAGCTACTAGAAACAAACAAAAATAATTTCTTTTTTTTTTTGACAAGAAAGAAAATTATAAACCATATAGGTCTGTTTTCCTTTAAGCTAAGTCAGGAAAATGTAACAAATCATGTAAATGACTGCATTCAGCTGTAATGGTCAAGCCTAAGGGCTATCTAAATCATCTGAGGTCTTGCCTCTACACAGAAATTGTCATATATTAACTGCATTCATAACACTGAAAAACCTCCTTGGGGAATTTTTTAATCTAATATAACACTGCCTTGAGTTAGTACAGTGTATACCTCTTTCCATATGGAGATTAAAATGTTTAGAATAGCATAATTGCATCTGTTTGGTATAGTATGAGTAAAACTATATAGTAGAATCTTTCCTTCTCCTCGTGAAGCTACAGAATAGTTCCAACTACACTTTCTAGGATTTTCCTAGCAAAGGCTCTATGTATTCAAATCACAGCAATTAGATGTTGATAGCATTAAGAAAAAAAAAAAAAAAGAAAATAATTATACTGTCTTTAATTATTTTCCTTCTTCATATTGGGCCTGGTGTTCCTTTTACTTCAGCTTTTAGGTAGAACAGGAAGCCTCAAAAATGTTGAGAAGCATGAATTAGTGGATCAAAAGTAGAGTGGAGGTGAGGTGGGGGAAAGGCAGAGAGGTACTACCAAAGCAACAGAAGGCATGTGGATGTAACCCACAGGTGGAAAATGTGAGCAAAATACTAAAAGAACACCCCAAAAAGGTGAGAATTGGGGCAGGATGAAGATGCGGCTAAGATAAAAACCTGATGGAGCAGAAAGTATCATCTTCTGGGAATGGTTGAGAATTAAAAACAGCAAGACAAAAGAAAGGAGAAAGATAAGTAAAAACAATAAAGAGAAAATTAAAACCTGAATCTAAGCAAACCCTCAAAACCCCTAAAATGTGTAAAGTAGAAGCTGTGGCAGTACAGATTTTTTTTTTTTTCTAGAAATTCACAGATATATATTGTAAAGAGGAAAATGAAAAACTAAAATAAAAGGGAGTGCTAATATTGGAACTGAAGAGGAAAGATGGACAAGTCAGAAAGGATAGATCCTCCATCTAAGTGAGGCTTAAAAAAAATAAAATTTGTATGCTTGGATGTTTGTCTTCAGACCTGTTTTATTCTGTTATGTGAGGTGTGCAACCAGCCACATGCAAATCATCCGTGCAGTACTTAGAACAAACACTAATTTTCAAAGGTAAATTTCCTTCATTTCTTTGCCATGCCTTTCCTTCCAAATGCTATTGGATTTTTTGCTACTCAACAGCCTTGGGCTACTAGGAGGTGGATAGCTCTTCAGCTCCAGTACTGGACATTAGTGTTTGCATTAGAGGAATCTGATTCCTGTCACTAATGTTATCTGTTCTAGATGGTTTGGGATCTTTAACCAAGCTTTCCTTCATTGTAGCTTTTGAAAGGTAAAGGCCAGGAAGAGACCTGCTGTTTACTGAAATCAGAAACCGTGCTGGTATATCCATCTCCTTCATGTAAAGCTTACAGTTTTAGAGACGTGGTGGTGCCATGGATTCTCAAATTCATTCTGTCAATTTTAAAAGGTCACTATTTCTATTACTGAGCATGGAACATTCCATACAATTTACATCATGTTTCTTCAGAATTTCAGTTGTCACTTTACATGGGAGTATTTAAAAATCTAAATGACTTGCTATAGCTGTTTAAACCTGCATGCTGCAGGACTGTACTCAGACCATGTTCTTACTCTTTTTTGAGATGCTCACAGACCTGTTTAAAACAACTTATTCAAATGCTAGGCAGAGTTTATTTACAGCTTTTTAATTGGCATATTAGTCTATATGAATTTGATGTAGTGCTATGCAGTTATGTGAATGGACTGGGTTTAATTTGGAAGTATAGCCCTGTGGTCTGCAAATTGCTTTCCTGAAATCTCTGGAGCTGTCAGGGTCTGTGGCCTCTTTGGGCTGTGTCCATACTACTAAGAAAAGGAGGGCCAATAATTGACTATTAGTCCTCAGTATAAATGTCATTGACAGACTCATGTCTGAATTTCTCAGGACTTGTTCTCTCTAAAGAAGAGCTGTCTTGGAAAGACCAAGTTGAAACGAACCAAAGCAAAGTTAATGCTGTCTAACAGTGATACGGTGAGGTTTGGGAACCACGCCATCTTCCATTTGTGTACTTTTCTTACTTTGCTTGCTAGACTTTCTAATGAAATCAAAGTTGTTCTTATGTATAATTTATTACTGAGTTTTTACTATTACCTCTATTACAAATAGAACAAAAATATTGTCAAATCAAAGTGGTAATTAAGGTTCATTTACCAGATCAGTGATTCCCATTAGTCACATCAGTAAATGGATTTAGTTGATAACCAATTTTGTTTTGATTATGTGGTTGGAGCTGAAAGATACTCCATTATTTTAATTCCCTTTTCATGAAATTTAAGGAAGGAGTCCCAAATAGAGTGTTTTAAATCATGAGGGTGTTGACCTGGTAAAAGTATCTGTTGATAATAAACTTCCACTAGATTATATTTTATTTTTAGAACTTGAACCAAGGGAAGTTTTGGATGCCCCCTCCCTGGACATGTTCAGTGCCAGGTTGGATGGGGCTTTGAGCAACCTGATCTAGTGGAAGGTGTCCTTTTCCATGGAGAGGAGTTGGAACTAGCTGGTATTTATGATCCCTTCCAATTCCGACCATTGTGTGATTTTATGATTCTATGATTAAAGCTTGCAGAATCCTCCAGAATAGAAAGGTTGTAAAGGAACTGTGGATCCTTCTAGGTGTCTCAAAGAAATTGGCTTGTAGACTGATTCTAATGGCCAGCTTTAATGTGTTTCTTCTGAAGACAGCATGCTAAGATTGTGTCTTGTCTCCATCTCTGAGGAGACCACTTCTTTAAAAGGTGTAAGAGACTATCTGTCTCCTTAGAAGAATAACCACTGGGGAGATAGGCACTTTTGAAGGACAGAATGTGGTGATTTAAGGAGACTGAGCTGTGGAAGGAAAGTGGGAACCATTAAAATTGAAGATTTGAGGGATGGGGAGCCATTAAAAAAGTTTGCCTTAGGTGAACTTACAATAAGGCACCTACTCTATAGTCATAGAGAGCTATGCAAATGGCATAATTTTAGTTCTGTTACTAGTTTTCCTTTATTTCTAGTAAGAATCCAATAGTTTCAGGAGATCTAGCTGTAGTAGAAATGAATCATTTTATCCATGGATTTTTTGAACACCGTATCAAACTTATCTGCTCTCAGAACATGAGGCAAGAAAGCAAGCTATGGAACTTGGCACGTATCTCTTAAATATTTGGAGGCTGGCTTTTAGCACCCCGTGTTGACGGTGCACAAAGAATCTGTATTCATCTATTGCATAGCTTCAGTGTGTTTTGCTGAAAACAGAATCCCATCATAACTGAAAGGTCACAGATTGGGAGTGAAGGGGAAATAGAGTGAGAGAATGTAGTGTAGTTATCATTCATGACAAGTACTAAGAAGCCAATGAGATAAAATAACCAAGTCTTTTCTTTCTTCAATAAATGCATACATATTTACAAAAAAAATAGAATCTCATGGACATTTCCAGTTTCTATAGTGTTTTGATTATTGTCAGTTATAATCCTTACAGTTTTATGAAGGTACCTCACGCTGTGTCCCTTATCCAAAATCATCAATGCCATGATTGCTATGAGCTAAATAAGATTAAGATTACATTATCCAGTGAGTATCACATGCTAATTCTTCTGCTTTGTAATTTCATTTAATACATTTTCATTTGGGGCAGATCTTTAGAAAGAACTGGACTGATAAGTTTTCTCTTGTTATAGGAAGTATGGATATGTGATATGTTGATTTGAGCTTTTATAAATGTTGATGGATACAGTGAATATTAGGAAAGAACAGCAGCACTAACTGGAGCAGTCTGAGTATAAAAATTGCAAGAAGGTCAAGTAATTATATGAATTGCTTTGGGAAGCTGAAAGTAGTAAAATGGAAACTTGTTTACAAATATTTATCAGTTTGGGAAGGGATGCGAGGGAGTAAATCCAATCCAGTTTAAGGGTAACAACAAGCACGAGGCAAGTGTAATACAGTAACCTGTCCAGAATTGGGCTAGAATAACAGTGATAAAATAAGAAATAAAAATGACAGGGCCACTTCAGTGACTGCTAATGATCAGCAGCTCAGTTTTATTTCTAAAGATAGAACTGTGGAAGGTGGCTGTGACACATGAGATGCACTTGTTTCAGCCTGACCTGCATTTTGTGGTAAGTTCTCTTACATCTGTTATGATGTATTCCACATAAGGTTTGTGACAAATTCTGGATGGCTTGTGACTATGAAAGCGTGATACAGCAGTTAAAGACCATTGTCCTTGGCTGCTTCAGAATTGCTGGTCCAGCTCCTACTAACAGTGGATTGTCTCCTCAGTAGCACCTTGAGCTGCTGTAAACATTCAGCTTGTCTGCATGGCAGAAAGAAAGGGCTGCTTTACTCAACAGAGGATCAGATTATCACCCTAATTCTGCAAGGCATTTAAAATGTGAGGACGCAGCATATTTCTTCCTTAAACCTGGCTTAACATGGCTGTTTGTGCTTTCTTGTTTTCTACTCCATCTGAAAGAAGGTTTAATGAGGAATCCAGAGAAGCCAAGGACTAACTAGTAAAAACATGATACTTTGATGAAGAGTATGCAAATATAAGTGTGGGCTCGCAGTGTCTAGGTATTGATTCCAAGATCTAAAACAAGTGTGCTCCAGAGTATTGTGAGCTGAACAAGGATCCCAGTCCACAATCAGAGTTAGAGACCATGCCTTTGGACAGTCAGTCTGGGAATCCTGTCAGAACTGTGCATATCCTCAATGGATTCAAAAGCACTTGTTACCCTGTAGGTTTTTCTGTGCCTGATGCTATAAAGATTAGGGATGAGTCATGATATTAAACACAGAATGTGTTTGGCTTTTTTGTTTTGCTTTTTTTTGTTTGCTTTGTTTATTTTTTCTGTTAAAGTTAATCTTTAGGTTTGATAACATAAAATATATAGAACTGTTTGATATTGAGTCAGAAGTTTCTAATGTGTTTTATTTTCAGTTCACACCTTTTCAACTGAGTTGTACAGGGATGCGGGGCATTGTTTGGATCTGAAATCAAGTGAGAAAGTTAACAATGTCAAGGAATTCACCCATCTTATTTTTACAAACAGAAACAAAAATGAAATTCTCTCGTTTTGGGAAGGGAACTTTTTATAAGTTATACCCGTTGCTTCACAGTAAAGTGTAGTTGCAGTTGGTGTTCCACTCTCAAAGGATTTTTTTACTCCATTAAACTGGATGTAATGGAAGTTCCCAGGCACAGGCATACAGATTATTCTGTGGGCCTTGGTGCATTAATGCATTTGATTCAAACACAGTAGGAGAAGGTTCCAGTTCAGAGATTAAAAGGATTTACCTAAACTCATTTAGATTTTTAGACATATAAATGTGGTGTCTTGGCACAAAACAATGGCCATGTCCATCCTGAGAATAATGCCTTCAATTCAGAGTAGAATTGCACCATGCTTTTTATTTGGCCTACTGCTTTTTTTCTGTATATTATTTATTTGTAGTAGAATTGCAAAAACATACTAACATTTTACATGTTAAAGAATATTACGTGGCTAACTGTTTTGCTTACAATTTTTAAACATGGTATTGGAGAATTTATTTCCCCCAAATTAATGTGGACATAAAGAACAAAACAAAAATAAAAATAAACCCCTAATCATTCTAACAGTAATTGCTCCAAGGGTGTGTGTGTCCTTTCTAAAGGTTCAGATATTAAGCATGTAGGTGATTTTCAGCATAATCTTAAGAATTATGCTGAAAGTAGTTTAGTGTTCCAGAAATTCCTCTCTGCAGAACTTAGGCAACCTGCTCATCATAACCCACTGATGAATTCACCTACCACTTCCTTTGAGTTGTAATCACCAGTAATGAACAACCCTATCCACTTGGGAAGTGTAAAGGAAGTGTAAAGGCCATTGCACTGTCTCTGCCCTGTGCATGATAAACCTCCATATCACTAAAATGGTTTTGTGGGCCAGGGAACTGTGTCCAGGTAGGATTGCTGCTTCAAAGAAATTACAGATCAGTGGAAAAAGGATTCCCATTCTCACTGAACAGAACTTCATGTCTGAGTCAAGCAAGCTAAAAGTTCATTACTGAGTATAAATTTCCTAAACATATTTTTGATGCATGATTGTTTAAAATGTGGGATTTCTGGATTCTCTAGCAGAATCCATAGTAGGCTTTCAAAAGCCTTCATACTAGATTAGAATGTGCCCTCAAATGTATTTCTGTCTTCCTTCTGAAAAAAAGATTCCCTAAAGGAAAACATCTGAATATCTCCCATATGGCCCAAATTTTTAAGCTACAGAATAATTAGCAATTTTCGTTATTAAATGAGCTTATTTGCTTCTCATGTAACCATAGGACTTTAGGTAGATAGAGAGCTTATTAAACATACTGTAATATAGCAGTATTACATATGAGAGTTGTTTAGTATTGAAAATATTGTTTATTCTTATTTCACTAGGCTGCTAAATATTAATGGCAATATATTCAGATCAAACCAAAGTACACAGCTCATTACCAATACTATGCAATGAGAGTAACAATAATTTAAAAAACTACTGAATATGTCAAAGGGAAAAGAACAAAATAAATATTTTCAAAATTAATTAATAGTCCTCTATTACCTCATTCGCTCTTTGTTCTATTTTGGATGTTTGTTTTACTCTGTGTAATTCAAACAACTCTCAGATATTCAAGAAGATAACTTTTTCCATTTCTAATCTAATGACTGTATCTATCACTTGTACTGTAGCTTTATATTTTATTCTGTCTATTCTAATACTTACTTTGTATGTTATGTAAAGAAGTTATCACAATTGCATATTATCAAAATTTTTCAACCATTATATAACAATTTGTTTCATTTGGTGAGTCTATAATTCATGGACATTGGAAATGTAATAGTTTCCTCAGCAAGATACCTGAAGTTTGACATAGTACTCAAGCCTTTATTCCTTTCATCCTTCTTGAGGCGGATGTATTATTTTACTGTTCATGTCAAATGATGGTTGTTTGCCCCCTGGTATCTCTGCCTAGGAGAAAAGCAGTCACATAATTTCACTTGGTATACTTTTTTTTTTTTTAACCTTTTTTCAGACTCCTACTGGGATAGAAGAGATTGGTTAGACTATAAGAAAAAAACAATCTCTTTGCTTCCTAGATAGCTGTATCAGTTTGTTGTGTGCTGTAACACTGTTAAGATAAACATACAGCTATAGCTCATGTAGTTATAATCATGGCCACTTATTCATATTTCAGCATTGGGCTAGTGAGACAATTAACAGCACTGAAAACTACACACAAAATGTTTCTCTTAATCAGAAAAAGCATGCATTTCATTAGAATAGCTAATCTACACCTTATTCCTGAAATTGTACTCACCAGAGGTGCTAGACTGAATAGGTGGATATGAGTGACTGGCCTGTTTATTGATTTTTATTTTGGAGAAAACAAATGGGAAAAAATACCCTCGTATCAAGGTATGAATGTCCTGCTGTAACTATCATGACATTATCAAGAGCTGCAGAATCTGATGCTACCTCCTGCTACTTAGCACATGTAATTTTTAATCTTGCTATCTCAAATAATGCTGTTTAAAGCGATGATGCCAAAACCAGAAAGATTTTCTGAGGGTTATGTTTGGTAAGAGTCCAATAGCAAGACTCTAGAAAACTTGTGTAAGAGTGGGAACTCTCAGGTGATAGATCTGAAGCTACAGGTCATTTCTCCATTTCCCCTCATAAGGGAATGCCTCTCAGAGGGATGCTGTTACAACTCTTACCTTTTACTGAAATTTGGTTCTGTTAAATTTTACATGGGGCTTATCCAGTCAGTTCATAGTTTTATAGAAGTAATTAATAGCTATTCCATTTGGTAGGAGGGGAAAATCTCAGCATGCTGAAAACACCCAAATCTATTAAAAAAAAAAAAAAGATGAGTTTTCACCAAAGAAGTAATTCAGTTATTTCTTGTAAGTTACTGCTTATCAGTGGAATTGCTGATAAGTGCTATACCTCTAGATTGGAAGTAGTAGTTTCTTCTTGAAAAGTAAATCTTGGGAACTGTCATATACTGTTTAGCAAATGCATAGCAGAGCAGTCTTCAAAAGCTGAATTTTCATGCTGTTTTAAGGTTATTTCACTACTTTTGGATTTTAGTTTTAGTGATGTGTGAACAATTAAATGATTATCATCTTATTATGATAATTCCTGTCTTCTTTAATTTGTTTCTATCATCAAATCTCAAAGCAATTTGCCGTGGAGGTCAGTGGTATTGTTACTGCTTCACAGGAAAAGCAGAAGTGAAATAACTTGACCATCAGACACAGAGGCTGAATCAGGAAGGGACATGTAAGTGCATGAAATAAAATTAGGTGCTGTTGTCTAGTGGGACACACTGTCTGCCTTGCTCAATAGAGCACAGGGGAAAAAATTCCATTTGTTTCATCTTAGTTAGGTCATTGTGTAGGTGCTTGCTTAAAAAGAAGCACATACTGGATGTCAAGTGATTACAAGTTTGGCATGATTAAGCACTTACCTAGACTTATGGTGGTTTTATATCCCAATGCTGTACGTCTGACATCATCTGTCAGTATTTTAACCTGGAAATTTAAAGAAACAAAATCCCAATGAAATTTCCTTAGATCATGTTCCGATTGGACACTTATGCCTTAGTTAAAAAATGAGCCCAAATAGTTATGAAGGTTATGTCTTTGCTATAGTAGACTTGAGCAAATGGGGCCCTCTTTTGAAAATGTACTTTTCTGAGTTAATTAAGTGAAAGTGTATTCATCCTTGCTTTTGCTCATCGTCGACTTTCCTGTTGGTAAAAAATTCAATAGCTCTCCACTACCGCCACTCAAAGAACATTGTGCCCCTTTGGCACAGACTAGTAAACAAGTCTCACAGAGCTTGGAAGATTATCAGCTGCTGAGGAAGCAGACGTTTGACTGTGAGCCTCTAGACATACACAGCAGGGTGCATAAAATAAGGTAAAAGAATTGTGCCAGTGTGTCTGGTTGAGAAATTCAGAATTTCTGCAAGTGAGAAAATGAGATGGAAAATTGTAGTAACATCAGAGTGAGGTGGTTTGTGGATGAGCTGTTTGAGAGCAAAACTGTGCTCTTTGTGTTTTGCAGAGAAGAGCAAAAGAATTCTGTTGAGGATGTATGACAAAAAGGGGAAAAGGATGGGAAGACAAAGGTGTAACTGAAAGTATAATCTATAATTATGTAGATGGGTAGAGAAAGCAGACTTAAGGCAATGATCATTAATAGGCATGAATCAACACAAAAATCTGATCTGTACCATTTATACCAATTTTTGTAGCTATCCTTTCTGAACTCTAGCCCCAGAGAGAAAATAATGACGTTAAATGTATCATAAATTGTGAGGGGAAAAAAAGAAATCTGTGAATTAAAACGAGTAAAGAAGTCATTTTAGGTTTTTGCTTTTTGTGTGTCTCAGGTAAGAAGATGTGAATCTTAGCTTTGGCCTCATATACTGCAAAAGGTGAAAGATTTTCAGTGGCAGTGCTTTTGAGCTTCTAAAGTTTGTGTTAGAGTAAAAGGAGTGGTATTGAGAAGAGGTTGTGGCTGAGATCTGAGCTATTTTGTTTTATACTTTCTCACAGACATATGCAGTCAGAAGAGAAAGAGTTTGAGACCTTTAGACTATATAAATACTACTCACAGAAACATGGTCTCGGGAATGGCAGGGCTCATGGAGGTTCTCTCCAATGAATGGTCGCCTAAGGACAACAATATTGTAATGGGCTATGAAGGACAAAATAAATCAGAGGCAGACTGAACAGAGTGATCCAGAATGTAGCTTCTGGGGACATCTGAGGTTTTGCTGAAAAAAAGTAAAGCAAGTGGATCTGGGCTTGCAGACATCTTAGGTGCCTGTATCAGCAGAAGAGTATCCAACATGGTCACAGAAGTGACAGAGCACATATGGGTAGACCAAATATGTATGTCTGATCATTTCAATTGTGGAAGAAGCTCAGAGCAGAACAATCAAAAAATAAGTATTATGTAAGGAAACCTTCAAATGAGTAGTCAAGTAAGGTTTAGACAGCTTTCTAGACTATTTTTGACTGTACATACTCCAGAACAATCATTCAGCAAACTTTGATGAACATTTACACAGATTGTTGTTCCTGTAAATTGCTTCCTCGATTTACCCTTTTTCACAAGGGTGCCTTGGACTGTGCTTTTTGTTAACTGTCAACTGCTGCTCCTGTAGCACTGCCTTGCAGCTTTCTTTTGTAACAGGGTGGCTGTACATCGGTAGGAAACAAACCAGACATGAACTGTGTGATTTACTTGATTTGCTTTTTCTTCACCGATTTGTCCCTCTGTTTTTGATGTCTACTAAGTCTTTCATTGATCTGGAAGAGAATCAAAGAGAAATATTAAAAAAAAAAAAATCCAAACTTGTGTAGCATGCAAAATCCTCTTGTAGATTTCTAATTTGAAGTAGATTTTTGTGGATGTTGTTTCTTCATTTGGTTTGGTTTTGGTTTGGTTTTGTTTTTTTTTGCTGTTGTTGTTGTTGTTGGTTTTGTTTGTGTCTCTTGGGGTTTTGGTTGGTTGGTTGGTTTGTGTGTTTCCCTACAACATTCTAAAAAGCAATGCACAAACTTATTTGGGCTTATTTGGACTTACTGGGGTCACCAGTACATAGTGATATGGACTTAATAAAGTGAGTCTAGGAAAGAGCCACAAAGATGATTAAAGTAAGTGGAGAGGATGAGAGAGCTGTGACTGTTCAGCCTGGAGAAGAGAAGGCTCAGGGCTTGGGAGGGTTGGGGGAATCTTCTCAGTGATTATAAAATGGGAGGGAATGAAGACAAGACCGGAGGCAGACTTTTCTCACTAGTGCCCAGACAGGACAAGAAGCAGTGGACACAAATGAAGAAATATGAAATTCCATCATAACACAGGAAAGCACTTTTTTTACTCTGAGAGTGATCAAGCACTGGCAGAGGTTGCGCAGAGAGCAACTGGACATGATTCTTGGCAACTGTTTCTAGGCGACCCTGCTTGAGTAGGGAGGTTGCACCTGGGTGATCTCAATAGGTCAGTTCCAACCTCAACTATTCCATGAATCTATGGTTTTGTGCAGTTCCCTGTGTTTTGTGATTAATGCTTGCCTGAAAGAGAAACTAAGATTACATCGTTATTCTGTAATTATTTGTTAATAAACACTCTTTTAAACTAGTAGTCCTGATATGTTCTAAGTCTTCCCCCCACTCCATTGCATCATATTTACAGTTTCACGATAATCTTTTTTTTTCAGAATAATTGCAAATAGTCTTTGTAGATTTGTCTTTCATTCAGGGAACTGATGTTAATAACACTTAAAATCCTTTATTTCTACTCAGCAAAATCACTTAAAAGTCCTGTGTTAAGGTGGCTGTTCTAGTCCTTTCTGAAATAATTGTAAGTAGATGTTTTTCATTTCCATATTAGGCTGATCAAACAAGTTTAATGTATGTGTGGTCCTTTCCCCTCTAAATTCTTGGTCTAGTCTCATAGTCTTCTCTCTGTAAACTCTATCCTTCCTCTTCAGGATCAGTGTTGTATTGATTGGTAATTTTCCCACTGTGTTTCAATCCACCTGTTTTACTAAAGGGAGCTTGTATATATTAGTATAATAGCAATAATTTACATGGGTATCTTTTGAGAACTAGATGTATCAAACAGAAGTACAGTTATACACAGGACAGTGGCTGCGTATAACTTTACACAGAGTTATAACTTTACACAGATTACGAAATTTCAGGAACAATCAAGCATATACTAGAAGAAAAAGGAAATACTTATACCATGTTTACTGTGTTGTTTCTAATACCAAATTAGCAGTTAATGAGATGGAGTAGTTGAGTATTTGAAGTGAAGCTGAAGTTCTTGAAACTGTTCAGGCTTTTGGAAACATTAATATCTGCAGTTTCATCTTGTCAGTCTAAAGCAGTACAGCTTTGACGTCAGTAGTTATGCTTCTTCATCTCCAAGGCTTATTTGCATAGGGCTTTGAAGGATATTTAAGGTGATTCCAGTTATCTTATGACTGAAATGTGAGACACAGCAGGAAGTATCCTAGCCCACCTACATATGTGATTACACAAACACAATTCATTTCCACGTTTTACATGATTTTGTCTTTGGTGTGGTGATTTCACAGTAAGAAACACATAAAATAACTTCGAATGTCAAGTAAAACACCAGTGAAGAACTATTTTTATTGGCTTTAAAAGCTGTCAACTGTAAGGCTGTAAGACGTGTTTATATGTACCATAGAAACTTGGGCTAAATCTTGTCAGTGTTTCTTGCTTATTAATCAACAAAAGTAAAAAAAAAAAATCTGATACGTCACTTAATTACATATTCAAATCCTTCCCTTGTGTACTTGTTATCATGACATGTAAACAGACTCATAGTGTGGGTCACTATCCAGAATAAACAGGTGTGAAGGAATTAATTCCTTCATATGATTATACAAGTTGGGACAAGTTAAGCAGAGCATCACCAAAACGGATGGCAGTGATAACTATTGATGGGGATAAGGAGAGGGTGGGAGGTTTAAATAGTATATTAAACAAGAAAAAGGAACATATGGCTTTGGAAAGAGTGAGCAAGATGATGACTTTTGTAGCTTAATTTGGAAAACAGCTTAAAGGTTTTGCAATTTTTGTGTCTGTTGATTTATCTGAAATAGGTTTCTGACTTTGAACCATTTAGAAATCAGGTTTTCATGGTTATCTTAATGTGCAATGTGGTGCAGCAGAAAAGATGCTCTATTTCAGTGTCCTAAGGCTCAGCATATGGGACTCATGGCTTACTGAATTAAAATAACTAATCATTATCTTGTGGAATGTTTTTCATGGCTTTCTGATGTGATCTGGGAAGTTATGCTCTAACTGAGACACAGATCTACATTTATACTTGGGTGCCTAGATCTAAATAAAAGTAGGTCTAATCTAAATAAAAGTATCCTGTATTTCAAAGGAAATAAAGGATCTATATTTGGAAAAGGAGGTGGTTTTTTAACATTACTGTCAGTAGTCAGTCAGCAGACATAGAATAACTACAAATGCACGATAGAGTTCCATACTAGGTTCAGTTATACAGGACTTGATGGCAAGACACTCCTGTAATACTTTTGTCTGATCACTGAATCATTTACAGAAGTTACCAGCGAGGTTGTCCTGTCCTTCACAATAACTCTTTGCTAATATTCATTCTTTTATTGCTCTTGTTCCTGACTTCCCTTTGATTGCTGTCCTAAATGCTAGTGCCATGACAGTGGAGTGTCTGAAACTTAGATTACTCAACAGGTTTTGTCAGAATTGAGCAGCACTACAGGATGTGCTCATAGAAATCTAGAGCATTTGTTATTGCCAATGAATGCTCAGTTATAATTTCCTGAAGAAGAGAGTAAACATTGACATTGTGCTTTCAGACAGTGTTCTCACAATTTTTTTTAATCTGCTGTCTTCGTGTCTTTATTTTTCAGTTCTGTTTTCCTACCTCAATGAAAGAGAGATTAAATCTTAATCACATTTAAACAAAGAAATTGACTTAGCAGCAGCCTAGGTGTTTGGGTTTTTTAATCACACTGTTTATTTTGGAATTATTTGACACTGAACCTGTATTTCTATTGAACTCTGAGCTTTTGGATTCCTATAAATGTGTTCCTCCAAATGTATAATTTCTGCTTGTAAATACTTTTCTGCCTTGCATTTTTCTGCTTTTTATTTTTATTGTTAAAGGAAGCCAGGGAAAGTGACAATGCAAATAGAGCACTGTGCTTTGCAGATGAGTACTGTGTCAGGACATGATATCAGCTACAGGGCTCTGAGCTGCTTGTTCTTTTGCTTTACGTCATACTACTCATTGACTTTACTCCTTTACTTCGTACTACTCATGGAGCTCTGAGAGAATTGAATGGAAAGATAATGTTGGTTCTTCTTTAAAGTCTTTCTACCTATCAAAGATGTTGTGAAGGTACAACATTGTAAAATCTCTGTTTCCTGATGGTACTTCTGCAGTTTTACTTTGTCTTTCTTAATATTGTTTTGGAAGAAATTGGTTCTTTTATTTATTTCCAGACAAATACAATGTCTATAGAGTCAGGCACCAGCATTGAAGCATCCTCTCTCCCTGCTACTTTGTCAGGCTCTGTAATAACTGAAGTAGATTAAAAACAAAATCAGAGAAGAAAAAAGAAATATTTGGCTGTTGAAATCAAAATGGTCTGTAGAAAAATGATAGTACTGTTTACCAGATTTGGAAAGATTTTCTAGACTCAGAATATGAAGATGAGAGGCCCCTTCACATTCTCTCTTGGGATGCATGAAACAAGGGTGTAGCTTCTGTTCTGCTTGAGGGAATGAGTTATTTGAAACTGAATGTGCCACTTCCCTTTGCAAGAAATGAAAATATGTCTCAGTTTTATACTGATGAAAGTTTGAGAACAGCTGTCAAAATCTTGCTGGTTTTCAAGAAACAAAATTACTTTTCCTGAAGTCCTACAGATAACAAAAGTAAGGGTGATTTTGAAAACACGAATCCCCTTCAGTGATACTATCCCCCAGTTGCTCTCCTGTCCTACATTTAATGCTTGCCTTCTTGGAGATAACAAAGTGGGTTTGGGGATGGTGTGTGGGGATCATCAGCAGTTCTGCTTTGGCACCACAGCTTCTAAAAGAGAATGGTAGAGTAAGAGTTTTTCTGGGGTTTGGAATAATTTTTGTAGGGGGAGGAATTCTCTCTTGTAGCTGTCAGGATAACACAGAAGGATGTCTGATGAAGGAGATAGTGTCCTTACATTTCTTTAGATTTCACTGCAGGTCAGGATCACCAGCTCACAAGGATGGCTTACATGAGACCTCCCTGTCTCTTTACTGAGTCTGTTCTGTGAGGAGATAAAGGCTAGAGCCAAAGTTCCCAATAATAAGATTCTGGATCTGGATATATTTATTAATTTCTGTAATATCATTTTGATTTGAATTACATGGCAGTTTAAAAGGAAACATTCCTAATTTAGGTGTGTCTGGTTGCAGTTTGTTTGCCATTGGTCCTATATGGGTGTAAAACACTGCCTGCAGTTTCCTTTTAGCCTAACATGAACAAAACCAACAATCTAGAAAACAACAAACCTGTTAGTGTAAGAAGTTGAACTGACTTGTATTATTATTACTGAGTACTTGTTATCCATATCAATAGCTCGAAGCAGTTGGGTCAATATTGTCTGTACAGCTGTTGCCTTTTAAACTATCTGTGAGAGAATCTACATCAGCTGTCTGTGGCTGTGCAGTGGTAACTTGTATCTTACTTCCCAGTTTAAACAGTAAGCTTTTTTGATCAGAGAGCTGGTTTCGCCCTAGTGTTTTCATCAGGAGTTATTTGTCTTAGCCACCCTTTATAGTCAATATAATCAATATAGTGTGTTTTCGGATTAAAATAGATCTAAATAAAGTAACATGAGCTGTGTATCCTGCAATGCCTCTTTCTTTCTATTAAGTTAAAGCAAGGCTAGCAAGCTAGCTCAGATGAAGGAAGTTAAAGTGAGGTGAATCTTACCAGATCTGTTAGCTGGTTTTGTTGTGTGGTGTTGTACACATGTGCCCTGCACGTTGAACCACTGGTTTGACAGAGGTTCCTACAAGTGATCTAAACAAGGGTGCTTGTCCCTTTTGTACAAAGAAAATCAAATGAAAGGGGCAGAACACATGGAAATGACCTTGTGTCCTGAGACAAAGTCAGTAAATCATATTCAGCTGCCATTTAGAGAATTAAATTTTCATGTCCATAGTAATAACTCATTAGATTTTTCCATGTCTAATTTAATCCAAGACTTTAGGGCAGACTAGAGAGTTTCCTACGTGAGGCCACATCTGGAGTACTGTCAACTTCTGGGCTCCTCTGTTGAAGAGATACAGGGAACTAATGGAGAGAGTACAGAGGAGGGCCACAAGGTGATGGAGCACTGGGACAGTCTGCCCAAAGAGGTTGTGGAGTCTCCTCCTTTGAAGACTTCATAACTCACATGGATGCATTCCTGTGCAGCCTACCCTAGGTGAACCTGCTAGGCAGGAGAGTTGGACTTCCAGCCATACCATGCTGTGATTCTGTGAAACATGAATCTAAGATTTAAGCACATAGGATTTGCAGGATGTTGACAAAACTCCAAGGTTTTGTTCACAGGCGATTTCCACTGTTGCCCTGTCATGAGTGCTAAAAGACATCCTGAGGTGTTGGAGACCTTCTGCTTCAGGTGCAGTGCCTGCATTCTGATCCCCATAATGGTCATTGCAGCTCTTGCATGCAGTGCAGTTAGTGTAGGCTCATTTGGCTGTGTTTCACATTTGAGTTAGGTACAGATGCTAGTGGGTAGTTGGAGATCCAGACACTGCCTTGTTAATGAGGAGGAAGTATGTTCATCTGTGCTTTCCTACAGCCATGAGGCACTTTTCTTCTAACCAAACAGGGGTTTAAGCAACAAAAACTAAGATACTCTCAGTAAGTTTTCTGGTGATACTAAACTGGGAGGAGTGGCTGATACACTGTAAGGCTGTGCTGCCATCCAGAGATCTGGACAGATGGGAGAGCTGGGTAAAGGCAAATCTAATGAAGTTCAACAAGGCTAAATGTAGAGTCCTACACCTGGGGAGGAGCAACACCATGTACCGGTACAGGTTAGAGATAGACCCACTGGAGAACAGCCCTACGGAGAGGGACCTTGGCATCCTGATGGACAATAAGTTATCCATGGAACAGCAATGTACCCTTGTGGCCAGGGGTATGGTATCCTAGGGTGCATAAAGAAAGGTGTGTCTAGCAGGTCGAGTGAGGTTCCCTTCCCACTCTGCACTAGTGAGTGCATATCTGGTGCATTGTGTTCAGTTCTCGTCTGCCCCATTCAAGAGAGAGAATCCAACAGAGAGCTATGAAGATGGTGAAGGGACTAAAACATCTCTCTTAGGAAAGTTGAGAAGTCTGGGACTGTTTAGCCTGGAAAAGAGAAGACTGAGACTGGATCTTGTTAATGTTTACATATCTGAAGGGTGGGTGTCAAGTAGAAGGGGCCAATCTCTTTTTGGTTGTGCCCTGTGATAGGATGAGGGGCAATGGTCACAATTTGAAACACAGGAAGTTCCACCTCAACATGAGAAAAATCTTCTTTCCTGTGAGAGTGACAAAGCACTGGAACAAGCTGCCCAAGGAGGTTGGGGAATCTCCTCTAGAGACTTTCAAGACCCATCTGGATCTGTTCCAGTGTGGCATGCCCTAGGTGTTCCTGCTCTGGCAGAAGGGTTGGACTCAATGATCTCCAGAGGTCCCTTCCAACCCCTACCATTCTGTGATAAAGTATCTGTCTTGCATGCATGATAAAACTGGATCCTAATCCTACAAATACTTAGGTGCATGCTAATCTCTTAATACTTCCATCTCTGAGCTGTACCAGAGAAGGAAGTATTGCCTACTGTCTGCTTGGAACATCTAAGCTGCAGTGAAATACTTTTGAAATGTGAAGAAAGTTTATGTTAAAATAAAAAGCTTTTAAGGAGAAGTAATCCTATTACCATTTACATCAACAGCAAAAGTGCCTTGTAACCTGAAACCTGCCCGATTACAATCAAGCATCATACATGAGAGATGATACTATAGGTCTTGAAGCATATGGATAGGGAAAGAGAAAGACCAAATGCATCAATACCTTGAATTAGAACTGAAGAGAGGTGCTAAATGTGTTTGCATTTGACACCATTAACTCTCCTGAAGCAATATTTCTAAAAGGTTTTAAGAACTGTTTGCATCAGGTGAAAAATTGTGATGCCATCTGTTTACCTGACACAAGCACATGTTGGTTTGTGCAAACTAGTTATTATGGATATTATAAATGACTTGACAAGCAAACACCTGTTTATTTCTACAAATACCAGTAGTGAAGTTTGCACACACTCCCACAGACACAGAGGGGCCATCTGAAAAGTGAATTCATGCTGAACAAGAGAAAATAAAGACAGCATTAAGGACTGTCACAACTGATGTTCTCCAGGGATCAGTCTCAGGGCCAGTTTTGTTTGATATCTTTATCAATGACCTGGGCAAGGGGATCCAGTGCAACCTCTATAAGTTTGTGGATGACACAAAATTGGGTGGGAGTATTAGAACCAGAGAATCATTTTGGTTGGAGGAGACCTTTCAGAGCATCAAGTCCAGCTGTTAGTCCAGCACTACCAAGGCACCACTAACAGTATTTTAAACACATCTCCAGGGATGGTGACTCCACCACTTCCCTGGGCAGCCTGTTCCAGTGCTTGATGATCATTTCTGTGAAGAATTTTTTCCTAATGTCCAATCTAAACCTCCCCTGGCACAAACTGAGGCCTTTTCCTCTTGTCCTGTCTGTTGTTACTTGGTTGAACAGACCAACCCATACCTTGCTAGAACAAGGGTCTCTTCAGAGTCCCTTCCAACCTAAACCTTTCTATGAATGTATGCTTTTTGTAATTTTTGCAGATTTGTGGTAAAGCAAGTGGTAAAACAAACAAAAAAGTTATGAGACTGTTGATAAGACATGTTTTTTGTGGGATAAACACATCTCCTTAGCAAACAAAGAAGCCAGGAAGCAGTCCCTTTAGTCACATCTTCCAGATACCCAGGAGGATCTGAAGATGTACATGAACTCACAGCAGAAAGAGTGCTGAGCTGGGCCAAGCTGGTATAGGTCTGACAGATCTATCTGTTTGTACTCCTTGCCATGTTCCACAGCTGGGCATCACTCTACTACAGAGCCAAAATAGAAGAAATCAGCTATGCATAGGAGGGAGAAACATTTTAAGTTATAGGCATTTCTATCTCCATCTCCCTTGCTATTTGGTCATGGCTGGGAAAGATAGCGTTAAGGTGTGAAACCCTTATAAAACAAGAAGCAGTTAAAGGGAAGTTGAAGAAACAGAAATGAGCAGGCAGCGAATCTTTTGCCTTACAGTCTTCTGGATTTATTTATAAATGTACAGACAGCAATGTTGAAATTAGAGAGATTACATTTCATTATGCTGAGAAATTTCTCCTGCACGGACTACATTTGTCATCCTGTATAATGAAAATCTGATTTTGACAGTTCCATCTGTAAGTAACACTCCACCATCCAAATGCTAGGCTGTGACTCATGCCACAGAAAACAGGCCTGCATTTGTAGACTGACTTTCCACTTTGTCTTATGTACTCACATTTTTTTTTTTTATTATTATTATTTCTTTTATTAAGGAAGCTTCTATCCACTATTGTTCAGCAAATAGGATCTCATCAAGTGCATCATCTTCATCTTGAGAAAATTGATTCAGGAGCTGAATTATATACCAAGTAATTGGAATGACCTAGCAGAGAATGTACCTGAATTTATAAATAGGATCTGAACTCAGATAACATATAAGTAGGTAATAAACCAATCTCCAATTTACCTGGCAAAGTATCATTATCAGTGTCCAACACCACCTTGATTAGGTTGCTCTCCTGGTATAAATTCCAGTTTATATTTTTCCTTTTAAATAACAAATTATTCTATTTGGCTTAGTTGGGAGTTTGTAACTGAAAGATTTTGGGAGCTATTCTAGAGAAACTGGGATTGTTTTACTGTTCTTTTCCTTTTTCTGTTGTAGCATGGGAATGATATATCCTTGGCTTTTCACAATACATTTTGAATACTATAATTCTGAAAGTTTTCTTAATGTATGCTTTCAAGGCTATTTTCAAAATTCAAAAGTTCTCTTTTGTGGTTTCTTTATTCTATATTACAGTAGATGAAATTTGGGAATATTTTTTCAAAAATATGGAAAGTGGTTGTAGGCTGGATGAGATCTTAAAGTCTAAAAAATTACCAAACGTCAATATTTTGCATGTACTTGCCACTCTGCTTTAGTTGTCTAAGGGAGGGCTTTTGCTGCAAAACAGACCTAGATGCATCAATTCAATGCATACAAAATAAATGACTAGGGAATGTATCATGTGCTTTGGTGTGGGCAACTGTAGAAGCTAAAAATTGTCAAGATATGTTCTGGAAGTTGTTTTACTTTGTTTGTTTGTTTTTTCCCTGATTATTTGTGTTGTAGGTAAGATGTGAGAACAATGGACTGGAGCCCTGAGGGTTATATAGAGATGCTAGAACTCATTTGGCTTGCATAATCTGCTCACTTTTTTAGGTTTGAATGCATTACTTGAGCAGCAGTCAAGAAAAAACTGTTCTCATCTCTAAGCAGCAGAATCATCTGGCTATGTCACCCCAATCTGTTCTATGCCAGCCATGGTTATGAGTGATAACAGGGGTTTTTGTTGTTGTTGTTGTTTTTTGTTGGTTTGTTGTTTTTTTTTTCCCCTAATCTCTGTCAGCTTAAAATAAAGTGGAATAGATTTTGTATGGCATGAGGTATTTTGACAGACATGAATCTCTAGACCTCTAAAGTATTAGCAAAACTGTGGTTGGGAACTACAAATACTGGCCAAAAATGTTTCTATCTATGGTCTGGACAGTCCCAAGGCTAGTTCTGAGTTTTATTCATATCTCAAAAAGAAAGTATCTGCATTAAGGTGGGATACCTGCTTGCAGGCCAGAAATGAGTGTACATGTTCTTCTGATGGTGTAGGTAATAGTATATTGATACTGCAGTGTTCCTACTGTTTTTTGAACTCTTGAGTGCCAGAGTTTTAAAAATATGCAGGGTCAGTTTTTATCATTATGTGACTGATTCAG
Source organism: Ceryle rudis (assembly GCA_033439905.1). Lineage (NCBI taxonomy): Eukaryota > Metazoa > Chordata > Aves > Coraciiformes > Cerylidae > Ceryle > Ceryle rudis. The sequence continues at coordinate 22,786 of JAAGNO010023193.1, read as the reverse complement.
TGTGATTTTAATTGTCATGTATATCAACACATATGTAAAAATACATGCATGATTTATGTCAGAAGTTCCTGTTTATACATTCAGAAGAGCTTTCCATAGAACCTGAAATTCTGAGTGGCTATGTAATTTATAAAGGAAGTCCTAAGTCACCTAGTTGCTTCTGAAACATTACAACTTAACTGTTACATTGCCAGAACCCACAGTCAGCCTGCACTCCTCCTCTAAAAGCTTGTACATAGTGTGAGACAAGAACTCACACTTCCATTTACTACATTCACTGCATACCTGTAGAAGGATTTATTTCCTGTGTATTATTTCTCCTTCCAACCCACTAGCAGTTTTCCTATGCAGACAGATTACCTTAGGATACCACAAGCAGGTTCCTGTTGAAATGCAACCTTTCTGTCTCACCTTAAATTGTTTCCCAAAGAAAACAGTTGCCCCATCTTTACTCTCAAAAGTGAAAAATGTTTCTTGCAGCACTCCAGCTGACAAAAAAATTTTGAAGAACAAGCTGCTAACACTAATGCATAGAAGCAGTTAAATGCTGTGGTACTATATAGGGCCTGTCAAAACCCTTAAATCAGTGATTCTTCCCACCACTACTCCTGCAGATGGGCACCTGGAATCAGTTAATTCAGATAAAGAGGTAGGAATATGTACTGTCTCTGGCCTTGCATGATAGATGAAGGGGATAATGGTAGTTCATTTGGTTCTTTTTCCTTATGGCTGAAAAGTATAGTGTTTTTCTCATGTGTGACTAAGAACTGTCAAACCATGGCAAGTATTTTATTTATTTATTAAATAATTTATTTGGTCTTGTAGGTTTCTAGCTATTCAGTTTAAAGCTGCTTGGGGAGAGGCTGTAGAAAGCAGTGGAGAGGAGGGCTCTGAGCTAACATTTTGCTGCCCTGTTTTGATTTTACCAAATGAGAGAATGCATGCAGTTTACGACAGATGGCAGCTCTTGACATACGATGAATAAAACTAACATTGAGAGGCTTTTTGGGGCTCTGTGTGTGGTCTGTTGTAGTGAGTGATGTGCTGCAGTACGTTAAGCTTGTTGCTGTTTTAAGGTTGTATCTTTAAGCTGTCTTATAAACTGATGGAAATCTGAGGCTGTGCTCATTTTGTTTGCCTAGTAATTTCTGAATCTTTCTAGCTGAAGAACTTTGTCTTTTCTTTGTTGTTATGGCATTTGATTTTTGACAGGTTTTGGTTTTTTTTTTTTTTTTTTTTTTTTTTTTTAATCCAGAATCGTTCAGTTGCTCTGGCAGTTGTGCAAATAATGTAGGAAGAGATAATTTAAAATAATACCCCTACTTGTAGTATAAATAATCTTTGTGTAAAAATTCCAGTTGAGAAACACCATTTAAATAGTAAAAAGATGAAAATCATGCTGATATTAAAGTTTAGCTTTTCCCTAATTAATGCTATGAATACTCCTGGGATAAGCATAATTGTCTTCATTCTCTGTATAGTTGCTAACTTCAAACAGAAATCTGTTTCTTTTCAATCTTGTATTACCCAGATGTTGCAATATTTTGTTTACTGAGTTGTTTAAAAATATGTCTAAAAGAAAATGAGATGGGCCATTCCAAATGGAAAATGAGATGTGCCATTCCTCCTGTCATCAGACAGAAGGTGAGGACACAAGTGACAGCAGCGGGAAGGCTTGGAGGCAGGTCCCAGCTCACAAAGGCAGGAGAATTCAACCCCCCCCCCGCCCCCCGAAAGACACAAGGCCAGCCACCCACTCCCCTGTCACCACCCCGCTGCCCCCCCACTGTCACCACCCCCCTGCCCCCACCCCCCCACCCCCCCCCCACCACGCCCCCCCCCCCCCCCCCCCCCCCCCACCCGCCTCCCCCCCCCCCCCCTCA
>JAAGNO010023193.1:0-20803 GCA_033439905.1 Ceryle rudis | reverse complement strand
TGGACTGTTCAGAACACTAGTTGAGAGAGTCCCTTGGGAGACAGTCCTGAGGGGCAAAGGGGTCCAGGAAGGCTGGACGTTCTTTAAGAAGGAAATCTTAAAGGCCCAGGAGAGGGCTATCCTTATGTGCTGTAAGATTAAAGGATGGGGAAAATAGCCAGCCTGGTTGAATAGGGAGCTTTGATGGGATTTAGGAAGAAAAGGAGCAGTTACCACCTTTGGAAGAAGGGCCAGGCAATAGGGAGAATATTAGGAAGGCAAAAGCCGAGCTGGAACTCAACTTGGCCACTGACATAAAGGACAATAAAAAAAGTTTCTACAAGTACGTCATCAATAAAAAGAGAACCAGGGAGAATCTCCATCCCTTACTGGAAGTGAGGGGGAACATTGCAACCAAGGACAAGGAAAAGGCTGAGATACTTAATGTTGTCTTTGCCTCTGTCTTTAATGCCCAGACCAACTGCTCCCAGGGTGTTCAGCCTCCTGAGCTTGAAGATAAGGATGGAGAACAGTACAGCCCCCCCATAATCTAGGGAGAAGTAGTTAATGATCTACTTCTGCACCTAGACACTTATAAGTCTATGGGGCTGGATAGCATTCACCCAAGGGTACTTAGGGAACTGGCAAAGGAGCTCACCAAGCCTCTCTCCATTATTTTTCAAGAATCCTGGTCAACGGGGGAGGTACCAAATGACTGGAGGGTGGCTAATGTGACGCCTATCTACAAGAAAGGCCGTAAGGAACTGAACTACAGACCTGTCAGCTTGACTTCAGTACCAGGAAAGATCATGGAGAGTATCATCTTGAGTGAGCTCTCATGACAATTGCAGGGCAACCTAGGGATCAGGGCCAGCCAGCATGGGTTTATGAAAGGGAGGTCTTGCTTAATCAACCTGATCTCTTTCTGTGACCATGTGACTCACCTTTTGGATGGGGGGAAGGCTGTGGATGTTGTCTACTTGGACTTTAGTAAGGTCTCTGACACAGTCTCCCACAGCATTCTCCTGGAGAAACTGGCAAAACATGGTATAGAGAAATGAGCTCTTTGCTGAGTTAAAAACTGTCTGGATGGCCGTTCCCAGAGAGCTGTGATTAATGGGGTGAAATTGAGCTGGCTGCCAGTCACCAGTGGCATCCTTCAGGGCTCAGTTTTGGGGCCGGTCTTGTTTGGAATTTTTATTGATGACTTGGATGTGGGGATTGAGAGCACTCTCAGTAAGTTTGGAGACGACACCAAATTGTGTGGGAGTGTTGATCTGCTAGAGTGCAGGAAGGCTCTACAGAGGGACCTGGACAGGTTGGATGGATGGGCCAAGGCCAATTGTATGAGGAACAACAAGGCCAAGTGCTGGGTCCTACATTTTGGTCACAACAACCCCAGGCAACTCTACAAGCTTGGGGATGAGTGGCTGGAAAGCTGCCCGGCAGAAAAGGACCTGGGGGTGCTGGTGGACAGCCAGCTTAATATGTCAGCAGTATGCCCAGGTGGCCAAGAAGGCCAGCAGGATCCTGGCTGGTATCAGGAATAGTGTGGTCAGAAGGAGAAGGGAAGTTATTGTGCCCTTGTACGTGGCACTTGTGATGCCTCATCTCGAATACTGTGTTCAGTTTTGGGCCCCTCATTATAGGAAAGACATTGAGATGCTGGAACGTGTCCAAAGAAGAGCTACCAAGCTTGTGAGGGGTAGAGAACAAGTTGTATGAGGAGAGGCTGAGGGAGCTGGGTATGTTTAGTTTGGAGAAGAGGAGGCTGAGGGGGTACCTCATTGCCCTCTACAACTACCTGAAAGGAGGTTGTAGAGAGGTGGGTGTTGGCCTCTTCTCCTTAGTAACTACTGACAGAACCAGAGGAAATGGTCTGAAGTTGCGTCAGGGGAGGTTTAGATTAGATATTAGGAAGAAATTCTTGACAGAAAGAGTGGTGAGGCACTGGAAGAGCCTTCCCAGGGAGGTGGTTGAGTCACCATCCCTGGAGGTATTTAAGAAATGGGTAGACCTGGTGCTTCAGGACATGTTCCAGTGGTAGGCATGTAGAGGGTCATTTTGTGATTTTTGTGTTTGATCAGGGTATTTAGGTGGGTTTTTGTTATGGGTATGGTTGGACTTGGTGATCTAGGAGGTTGATTCCAACCATGAATATTCTGTGATTCTGTGAAATAGGGTAAAAGAAAGACCTGAAAAAGGACTATAAGACTTACTTTTATCAAACCCTGTAAAAAATATTTTCTTGTGTAATGCTTGCTTGAGAAATCTTAAATTCACTGTTTCTAATGTGGAAGTTTGTGAGATTGTAAAAGCATATATTTTTGCTTTTTAAAAATTTAACTTCTGTGGGAACAATTAGCAAACTTTTTTTTTTAGATTTGTAATTTCTAATCTTAATCCTGAAAAATAGTCAAATTATGCTATCTATTTTGAGTCAAAAAGTACTGCAATTTAGCTCAACCCACATTGATATTAATTTAAGGTAAAAGATAGTGGTTGAATATGTCCGTTATCTCTGCATTGAAGATAATTGTGAAATTTATAGTTAAAATACTTAAAATCATGTGAGGAATAGACTGAATAAAAATCTTTATGTAGATATACATCATTAGGATAACACAAACCCCATCAATTTCTCTACTTTTCGCATAGCTTTTTAATTAATATTTTTTGTGGAGTTCATGGACTTTGAAATTTAAAATATAAAGCTGTATTCTCAGGATTAACATAACTTGGCTATGGGAAAATTAGTCTTTTAATTATGTTCCTCAGTTATCAGCTGTAATTCTATGTGAAAATAATACTACTGTGGGAAATTATATTTTCTACAAATTATTGAATTTCATAAATAAACACTAATCCTAAATTAAATCCCAAGAAAAAGCTAACCTGAATTATTTCTAATGAAATGACATCCTTAAATCCTTCTCAAAAGCAACTAACCAACCTTTTCTATTACAAAATAAAATATATTTTCCAAGCCCTTCTTGTGTTCCTGGTGCTGCTGTTTGTTTGAAGTGCATCAGCTATAGAAGGATAACTGAATAACATAGTAACATGCAGCCTGAAGCCTACAGTGGCAAATGGGAGAAGCAAAATTATCTCGTCTCTGCCATATTATTGAATTATCACAGCAAATAAATTTGCTGTTGCCAATTACAAGTAGAAGAAAGCTTGTGAGTGGCTGTGTCTCCTTTCAGTTTCCTTTTCAATGTAATTGATGATCCTGTTTATAGCATTATAAAAAAAATGAATTGTTAACAGCTTAGCTTAATTATAGTCTAAAGTCATGTATTAAACCTGAACATAAGATTTCCAATATGAGTTAAATCTGTTGTTGTTAATAATATCACTAGAGGGAAAGAAGAAACTCTGAAAAAGGGCCTTTTGCTAAATTTAGTCAAAAGACAGAGTTAGTTACTTTCCCCAACTCATTCTCAGCCTGAAAATAAAAGATGAATATTTTGGGGAGATAGTCCAGCAAAAGGGCTGAATCACTGCTTTGAGTAAAGAATGTAATGAAGTCATACCAAATGTCACAGTTACTAACCCATTTAATTGTCTCTTTTCATGTGGTTACATGCACAGGATATTCCTGGGTTAAGAAAAGGAGAAACAGGAAAAAAATACTAAAATTGAAGAAAAACACCCCAAAATCAGACAATGACAGAAGTTGTCTGTTTGGTCCTATTTTAATACATGTAAATGGGACTTTCTTTTTTTATTATGGGTGTATATGCATCATTACAGGTTCATATATTATTCTCTGTCATCTCTTTTGGCCTCAGTCAGTACCATTCATCATGCGTTTCAGGTCTTCTCCCTCATTAGTACTTTCCGTATCTTCAGTCCCAATCACTCACCCAGAATCATTGGTCCACCATTTTTACACCTCTGATATGTTATATTTCTTTACAGTGGGTGAAGGTGGCGCTCTACTTTTTTATATTGTTTAGATGGAGACACTGCAAATACTGGATAGATCTCCATACTGCTTACAGCATGGTTTAGAGCAGTAAGGAAATGGAAATTCAGATAAACCCCTTGACAGCTGCAGCCACAATTTGCAGATAATTAAGCTACCCAAGTCCAGCAGGATTCTAATGATCATCTGCAAGTTTCTATTTTTTTTTTTTCTCCAGTAACATAGCTACAGCAAATAGATGGAGAATCTGAGTCTTTCTGCAATAGTCTATAACATGTTGTTAAGCGGTATAACGTTGTTGAGAGATTGAATTAAATCTGATCAAATGCTCTCAGAGCGAGTGAAAAGAATATGCAAAATAAGCTTTACCACTCTCTGAAACAAAGCACACAGTTTGTAAACCTTAAATGGAGAATTCTTTGGGTTTGGTCAGTTTGTCAAGACTAGCTCTTTTATTCTGATCTTTTTTGGGATGAAGCTTTCCACAAATCACTTGGCAGAGGCATTTGGAGCACAGACAAATTCAGTTTAAATGACTTCAAAGTTCATGATAGCATAAGCAAGTAAAAAATAGGTCTTTGCTTGGGAAATTTGGACAACCTTGATGGTTGTTCCCATCCCTAAGAGTAAGAGCAGGTGTCTTTCCCTTTCCATTACTGTGATTGCTTTCTTATGCTAGTATCATTATCTGAAACGAAATATATTACACAGGAAAAACAAACAATGTCCATGAAATTAAAGTTGAGTTATACAACAATACTTCAAATTATCCCTGTTATCTAAGTCTATAGGACTAATATAGGAAGCTTCCTTCAATCCAGAAACCTATTCCTTTACAGATAAGCTCTGCTATTTTTTATGTGTAATGTTTTCATTATTTCACAGGGAATGGTTTGCACTAGACTCAAAATTAGACCTTCTTTGTTAAAAACATATGAAGTTAACATAATGGAAGTAGCAAGTAATGCAGACTGGGGGGGAAGAACCTTTTTTTTTTTTTTAATAAATGGCATTGGTAGGCTTTATGATCTCAGATACCTTTTAGTTACACTGAGTTTATATGCAAATTTTAAGAGCATTTAGAGACCACAGCCGTCTGGCTGAAGTGCAAATTCTGCTATTAGCCAAAAAAAATGGAAGCGGCCCAAAAAATGGGTCTTCTGCCTACTGATTCTGTTTCAAGAGATTGTGAATGTCATCTGGCAGCCAGGGGGGCTGTTAGGGACTTCCAGTGGAAAAGGCTGTAAAGTCGGTAGCAGAATACACCCTGCCCACACACAAAAAATTCAAGACTATTTAGCTTGTCCATCGTAGTTTCCTTCCGCAGCTGAAATCATCTTCTGTAACACATTTTTGAAGTGTACCAACCCTCAACAAACATGCTCATTCCAACAGACTACTCTGTTTCTCACTGTACTTCCAACATAATTTACAACTAGGACGTTAATGTGTTACCCCTATCTAAATCCTAACATTTCTAACACTAGAGACCTGTATTTGGCATCAGATCAAAAAAGATGCCACTTGCCTGCTTATCATCAAGCTTTTGGTTGTGCATCTTGATGAACTGGGGCTTCTTATTGCTGTGGACTGGCTAATCACTTCCATTAAGGAGATTTCACAGTCTGTTTTTCATGTTGTCCAAGAGTTCCATGAATATCTGAGCCCTTTCTGGCATGATGAAGTCTACTGAAAACACTGGTTTTATGTCTAAATTCATTACTCTCTTATAAGTAATTTAGGGACTCTCAGTGGTCTGCAAATTGCTGATTGAAGCCCAGTAGCCTCAGGAGTCTTTCTGTGATCCTCAGATCTTGTTGAAACTAGTCTTGAGTGGTACATCTTCTGTACTTGGGTAAGCCATGTTGATTTTGTTTCCCCCACTCTGGAAGCCACAAATACAGAACAGTCTTTTATCATATGCAGAATAGGTACATGACCTTAAATGATTACTTTTTCTGATTTTGAATGTGTGGTGCAGATACCCTGTAAAGAGGTGTGAATTAGTCCTAAGGCCTTTGTAGTAATCTTTCCTCAGGAAATCATTAATACACCGGAGATAAGGTGTTCCAGACTGCTGGCTATATTTTTTTATCTCATTATTTTGGGAGATTTTAGTGTGACTTAGCAGCTGTTATGAATCTGTGTTGCATGTGCCAATGAGGTAACGTGATCACTTTAGAGTGATAACAGTGTCATCTTCTATAAGAAGTTCTTATTTGGTCTGTAAGATACACTTCTACATATAACCAACTATATTTTCTGGTAAATTGCTGCAACATAACTTGTTCCCCAGTTTGTTTTACTTGTAGAAGGCTTGTACTTCCCATTCTGAATATAGAGGCATAGTTAAGCTAGTGTGACATAGCAAGGACAGAGATGATGAAGTGAACCTGGGTAGAGTACTGGGAGAGTGAGAGTAGGCAGGGAGAGGATTTGGCACTGCTTTTTAGAAAAAAGAGAGGTAAGGAGGATCAGTCACATGAAACTGTAATATTGAGGGTAAGGACTGGTGAACTGCTGTGCAAATGTGGGACAAGAGCGCACCTATGCACTGTCACAGAGCTGGGAATCCATGCTGGTGCTGTTGTTTCCTAGATGTCCTCTATGGCAGCAGCTTCCACCTTCAGAAACATGGCTTCTGTACTTGTGTGGGGTAGTGGTTTGGTTTTGCTTTGTTTTGATTATTTTTGACATGCTTTGTCACAATTAATTTCACTTGAGATTGTTACCTTATTTTAAAAAAACCCCAACATTTAAAGTGTGCAAAATAATGGAGTGGTATTCAGACTTCACGCTAAGATTTTTCCATGAAATGCAGCATAGAGTAACTTATTCTGTAACAAATTATCCATTAAGCTTTGTAAAACTAAGTAAGAACTACAGAGGAAGTGTAGTAGAGGACAGCAGTTTTATTTGTACAAAAAAGAGCAGAAATGTGAGAAGAAAGTACATTTTATCTTCAGCTTAATTACCAAGATAGAAGAATGCAATCTTGATTGAATACATGCTGAGTTAAGTCTTTGGTGTAGAACACTACCTTTGTTTTTCTGTATTTGTGCAGCTGCAATTCCATTCAGCTAATTTTCCCATCTTTCTATCAGTAAGTGGAAGCTGATGTGATAGATGAGTTTATGTGCTCATAAAGGCACCCACCTGATTTTCTTTTTGAAACCCAGCAGCCATACTTGTCCTTTTGGCAACTATTTAATAATTTTTATTTCTAATATTTTATACAGCTTTTTTCCAGGGCAAAGGACGCCCTTCCCCAACAACAATGTGTGTTTGTGTGTATGCACAGGTATATGTTGCTCTTCAGTGCATTGGAGGGAAGGAAGAGAATTTGATTTTGGCCTAGTATTTTGGGCTAGTCTTGTCTTCTCTGAAAGACTTTGAGCTATGAATAGCCAAACACACTCCAGCATGTACAGTATTAGAGTGTTTCCTTCCTTTTTCAGTCAGGAGTGACTGTCAGCAAGATGGAAATATTGGGGGGAAAGAACTTAATTATCTTTTAAAGTTCACAAAAAAACCAAAACACTACCCCAAAAATCACACACACACATACACACACCCCCCCAAAACTGAACATCCTTAACCATGCAACTGGTAATGGGGAGTTGTATAGATAAGTTCTTTAGTTGGCTTTCAAAGCACCAAGTGGATGTTTTTGTCTTTGAGTCCCTCTAGCTCAACAGCAAGATGCTTGTTCCAGCAATATTAAGTATCCTGTTGAATACTGTTGGTGAAAATGAAATTTTGACCTCCATTATAAATTTTTATCCTGGAGTTTAGATTTCCTAGTGCTGAAAGGTGTTTGCTTTTTTTTTCCTTACAATTTCCTTCTGCAGTTATATCCTGGGATGTTCTTTGTCCTGTTTTCAGTGCAGTTACTCTTACCAGTTTTAACAATTCTGTATGATCGTATTGCTTTCTTTTAGCTTCACTCTTGGATTTTTACAGGAGGATGAAGTGAATCTATTATGGTTATACTTGAAAGTGTTAAAATAATGATTCAGAAACTAGATAACTAAGCTCTTGTCAGGAACGGTAACACAAAAATCTTTACTGTAACAGAAGTATCCAAATCAAAGTGAGACAAACGAAACTTAAAATTGAGGACATTTGCTTACATGATTTGGTAATCCTGGTAATTCATTAACTTTGCTAAAGAAAGCAACCAGCAAGTCTTCACCAGATAATGCACTGCCATTTGTTATACATTTCTTTGGATTTTTAAACCATTCATCTACCAGAAAATGCTACAAACTTAACATTTTGGTTTGAATACAGATGGCTATAAAATACCCTAGAATAATAGAAAAAGGAAGAGAAAATGAAAGAGGCAAATGAAAGTCAAGTTTATTTAATAAATAATACATTCTAAAGCCTGACTGTTGCATATATTTTAATGATAGAGAGATGCTTTGTGCCATAGAGAACCAGCCATTAGGCACTTCATCATTCTAATTCAGAATCCCTTTCAATACTTTCAGAAAGTCTTTTTGCTGCCTTTGGATAAATAGTAGTTCTTTTGTATTGTCATAAACAAAACAAAACACACCAGTATTATAATTTTTAGAAAGGCGTATACTTTGGAATACTCTTAATAGCTTTAATCCTATTCTGCTTGACAGAAGTCTCCAAGAAGTCTACAAGGGGACAGTTAGATTTACAGTACTTTAGAGACAGCATATATAATCAGAATGGATGTGGAAAGACAGACAAATAAACCACCTTAAAAGGTAGTAATTATACAGACCGGTATAAATTTAGTTACATAATAAAATATATGTATCCAATTTGCAGATGATTTCCTAATATCCTCTAAACTCACTGTATAACTGCAAGGTGAAGACAGATAAGAAGGTGTAAACTCTAATGAGTGAGGTAGCATCTCTGGGTCAGTTCCATGTTGATGGGTTGCTATAAAGGAACTTAGGCTTATTAGATCAGTAGTGCTGCAGAGGGTACAGAAAGAAACTAATCTTTAAGCCTTCAAGTGTCTTTTAATAGAGAATTTCTTCAGTGACAAATGGTAACATACCCAGTATGGTGGGTAAACTTCAAATCTGCAAAATGCCTAGGCTACTAAAGAAGGGGTAGAGTAAAGCAGTGGGAGAAAAACTCAGCCAGACAACTCTATGAAAGCTTACACCTTAACAGTGCTCATGCTAGGAAAATCAGCAAGGTAATCTTCATTTCTATGTTTAATTTTATTATGGGATTGCATTTGTATTTTACCTTCTTCTGGCCTGCTACATAAATGATTTGTTTATTATTATCTCTTTGAGTCCACTGCTAAGATTGTGCTCGGTTAATCCAAACCTGTGGCTGTGTTCTTACCACTTTCTCTACCTACTGCTTCCTGCTAAATTGTGTTGAAATACTTTCTGGCAAACATAACTTTAATTGCCCCCTAGAAAACTGAGCCTGAAACAGTGAGCAAGACATAGGCAATAGGCAGCTGATACTAATTTATTTTTTTCCTTATTAAAGGGGAGAGATGAATTACATTGATAGTAGATAAGTCCTTTCTGCAATGACTATTTTACTACTGACCCATTTAAGCACTTCAGTAAGCTAATTGGCCTTTATAGTTAAATTAGTAAGCATGAGTGTTATAAATCAGAGAGGTCCTTTTCAGAAAAGTGAAGACTATCAGTGCTTAATATCTACAGAATAATGAGGGGTTAGGAGGGTATCACTTCATCATGGAAGACATGCATCATACTGTCTCACACAAAATATTGTCCATGGATTCACCAGAACTGAATCAGTTTAATTCATGAGCAAAGGAGTTCATAAATTATCTGAGACAGTCTCACTGACTGCCAAAATGCAAAATTCTTATTAAAAAATCAGGACCCTGTATCAGACAATACCTCATGCATGCAGTACAGCAGATGAATGATGCTGAACTTGAACTGCGCAAGAGGGGAAAAAATAATCAATAGTCCTTACTTCAAGAAACTTTGGGAATACTTATTTTTAGGTTACATGCAACTATAGGAGTTTCTTCAAATAGAAAGCAAAATATCTGGCTCATGTTGCTTTAGATGGAGGGGAGGGGGGGAAAGGTCTAAGTGTGAAAACTGTAATCTTAAAATGAAAAATTGTTAGGATTTCTGGAAAGTACAACCTCTCATTAGTAATTAATAGATTCCAAAATTATACCATTATTAATTGGAAGCAATTCATTGGGTGTCTGTTCTCCAAAAAGCTTGCTTTCTAAATTCTCAAACAGATTAGAGAAAGGAAACTTTATTATAAATGGGAAAACCAGACCTAATGAGATTGTGACCTAGCAGAGAATTTGATTTCCTGCTGAAACAATATAGCTCTCTGTTCTGTGAGCTTATTTTTATCTGTATAGTTCACTACATATGGGAAAGAAAATATGCGTCATATTTATTTTGCTAGAACAGTATTTGTTCTTAGGTTTCTATGGACATAATTACACAGGTGCATTATAACAATATGATTTTTGTAGATTGACATGGATAAGAGTAAGGATTTTGGGAATACTAACTTATAACAAAAATACTAGTCAAGACTGCTAGGCAATTGATATGCTGATCCCATATACAATAGAAATTATATTCAAGGAAAAACATAATTTTTTTGCCAAAGGTATAAAGCAAAAATGACCTTTTCTGTAGACAATGGATACCTTTTCACTCCTGTCTTATAAAATAAGAATTTTGATTCCTTTTATCCAGAATTCCCATATCTGGATGGGTGTGTCTTGTTTACATGGTTTCTGGAGACAAGAAAGAAGACATTAGGAAGTGAGTACTGATGGACACTAAATACACCTATTTGAACTGTAGCTATTTATTGTGTTGGTTCAGACGGAAGGTTTTCATCTTCAGCCCACATTCTTACATTGCCATAGTGATTTGCACAATAAAGCCTTTATTCTTAAACTACAGAAGAAAAGGTGGTTGTCTACTTGGTAAACATTCCTTGCTTATATAAAATATGTACTCAGTCCTTTGGTTAACCTTTCAAGAATTTGGAATGGAATTGGGACTGGATCTGATTGTACAGGTAGAAAAAAAGTAAATGAGGGTCTAAAAGTAGTTGGGCCTCAAGTTCTTACCAGAAGTCAGTCATGGAAATAGCTGTTACCTAAAGGTCTGTGATTTTTATTCACAGTGAATTAAACTGTTTGCATATAGGTTTCCCTCTATATTTTTCAATTCATCTCTCCTTCCCCATGGATCCTTGGACAGGTATAGAGCGAGTGATTAAGAATTCTTACAAACATCAGAATGCACTACAGTTAAATCTTTACTGGACACCAGCGCTGCAGGCCCTGTTTTTATAGGCTTGTTATTTTAAATAACTTCCTACAGACCTGAGGTATTTCCTGACTCTAACTGCCTTTTGTTTTCATGACAATCAAAAATCAAAGGAAAAGGTGTAGTAGGTTGTTAATGCTGAACTATCAACCACTATTGGTAGAAGAATAAACCACAGTACGGTTGAAGATTGTTTGATGCTATAGTTTTGTGTTTTAATGGCATGAGTGGAAACAATAATTAAGAGTTATATAAATGTCTTCTGGTCTAGAGGCAAGGTCCCAACTATCCTGAATGGCATAGCCAAAATCTGTGGTTAAACTTTGTAGTTAACTGTAGAGATGAAATTCATAGGAAATGCAATAAGGAATTAATAATTGTCTTTAATAATGTGCAACAAATAGGACACTGGAAGTGGAAGGCAAAGGAATATTGAATAGCTCTTCCTACATGAGTGCTAAATAATGCAGGACTCCTTTTTAAAAGAGTAGATGATCGTATGATTAGTCCACATCAGCATGTAAAAATAGAAAAGGCAGTGAATTAAGTGATATCACTAACTCAATTACAGCATCTGCAAATGCTGAATAATGACTTTGCAACCTTAATGGTGTTCTTTAACACAGTGGTTTGGGCAATGCTACTATGTACAAACTGTTACTGAAGCTAGACCATGTGGCCTAACAGATAAGGCATCGAGCTCAGCAGGGATGGCCAGCATATAATCCAGGCTCAACACTTGACTAAATCTGTTCAGCAGTGAATGCTGCTGTTCTTGTAATCCACAGCCCAAGGGTTCAGCTGAATGTGATCCAGGACTAGTTTGGTGCATTGTAGCTCTGTGATTAAGTCTCAGTTTTACTGAGAAAATGCTTATTAAGAAATGAGAAAGTATGTGAACTAAAGCTATGCATGATAGCAAAAGGTAAAAATACAAACAGAAGTGCAGTAGCTGAGATATCAGCAGCTCAAGGATGCAAGAAGCAAAATGAAAAAGTATAAAATGTGCAAGACAAAGCAGAGCATTAGAAGACAGCAACTCAGCAACATCAAGAATCAGTCAGTTCCAAGAAGTGAGAGACGCAGACTTTTCTCACTGGCCTGACAATTGCCTGGCTGGGAGGAGCTCAGCAGCTGTATCCATTGGGAGGCTGGTAAGCAGATAAATGCTTATGCTACTTCTGTGTTAGGCCTCGCTATGTGCTATAAGTTATTGGTTAACATATCTGAGCAATCTTTAAATTGTGTACATTATGTGTGCAAGGTAAAAGATGTTCAAATAAAAGTGACTCTACACAGCACAGTCCCAAGTTTTGTCGCTCATACCACTCAGTGGTGCAGTGATACCACCAATCCCAATAAGAAAGGGGCCCTGCTTTTAGCTGGGACTCTGCTCCATAGAATGGTAGGGGTTGGAAGGGACCTCTGGAGATCATTGAGTCCAGCCCCTCTGCCAGCACAAGAACACCTAGGGCATGCCACACAGGAATGGATCCAGGCAGGTCTTGAAAGTCTCCAGAGAAAGAGACTCCACAACCAAACTGGGCAGCCTGTTCCAGTGCTCTGTGACTCTTACAGGAAAGAAGTTTTTCCTTATGTTGTGGTGGAACTTACTGTGTTTCACCTTGCTACCATTACCTCTCGTCCTATCACAGGGCAGAACTGTTAAGAGACTGGCTCCTTCTACTTGACACCCACTCTTCAGATATTTGTAAACATTAATAAGATCGCCTCTCAGTCTTCTCTTTTCTAGGCTAAACAGCCCCAGGGCTCTCAATGTTTTACTGTGATTCAAATAAGAAAATGGAACAAAAATGTTAATGTTACTAATTGCTCAGGTATTTTATCAACAACTAGAAAAAATGATTTCTTGTTCTGAACTGACTAATGGCTTCCTCAGGGATAACAGGTGCTGTGGTCAGAAATCAACAATGAGAAGCACCATATGTGATGAATGTTTTAAAGAGAAACTTGGAGAAGAAATTAGAGTCTGTTTTACAAATAATATGCAGGTAGCACAGACACTTTTTTAGTACATATTTAATATATTTGATAGTCTATGCCCTTTTTTTGTTGTTTTGTAGAATACATAGTGGAAAAAGATACTCTTGTTAACCATTTTATACTGTTAAACAACAACATAAAGCAGTATCTGTACTGAGGAAATAAAAAGGACTTGTGAGTCAGACAACTTTGTGTATAATAAATTCAGCACATTAAATCTGGCAGCAGCAGATCACAAGAAGCAAAATTCCCACAGAGATGCAGAAAGATGCTCCATGTAAGTTTTTGCTGATCTTCTCACTCGGTGATGAAAAGAAATTGCTTGGCTCTATTTTAACCCTGAATATTCTCATTTCCATAACAAAATATTGGCAACTCCTTTATGTAATCTTTATCCTGTGATATTAAGATTACTTATCTAAAATGAATGCCTGCCAGGCTGATATGACACTCACAAGATTGTGGCTTACATGTGATTCATAATTTTTCATCTTTTATTCTACTTTCTGTAAAAATATTTATTTTTCCTATATGCTGATACAGTCTTAAGTATTTACTGAGAATCCAGCTGCTGCCATGTTAGTCTTCTTTTTTGATCTCTACAATGGTTTAAGAGGTCTATAACACACTTAAACACATCCAATTTAATTAATGCAATTTTTGTAATTTAAAAATATAATTTTGTGGTAAAACAGAAGAGGCTCAAAAGTTCTTGAGAATTTGCATTTGAACTTATTGATTTTGACTTACAAAACCATATCAAAGAGCCTGATTCCTACAAAGTTTTGAGTCTCAGGTGCATAAACTCCAAAAAGCAGGGTTGTGATATGTTACTAGCTCAAGTAGTAAAAGTATGCAACCTCTTCTTCAACTCAAGCAAGAAGGATAAGGATGTTCTTTTTCCATATCACTATGAACAGGCAATCTACTTGAAGAAGGAATAAATGAATTCTAAGGGTTATCAGACTTCATCAGGTTTCTTAATGTTGCCTAGTCAGATCTTGGTCCCAGTGCATAAAATGAGGATCCAGTGTAATTTATTTCACTTCAAAAAAGACTAGCATTCTTTATCTTACTTAATGAATCTGAAGCTTATGAGAATTTTATGTTTGGAAACTATATCATGAGATTATATACAAAATATTTTCTGTCTAGTCATCCTGATTTTATACTCTTGTCATAAGTATTTGCTTTTTTACTGTTGTTGATGAAATAAATACCTACATGTTTTCATTTGAATGTCTGTTCTTTTTATGCAATGCAGAACAAAATTCTATGATCACTTAAAACTGTGAACACAGATTCATAGGATCATTAGGGTTGGAAAGGACGTCTAGGATCATTGAGTCAACCTTCATCCTAACTCTATCTATGCATTAGACCATAGCCTCAAGTGCTACATCTACTTGTTTTTTTAAACACCTCCAGGGATGATGACTCCACTACCTCCCTGGGCAGCCTGTTCCAGTGCCTAAACATGTTACAATAAAACCTGTAGAGGTGCCGGTTTCATTTTTGCTACCAGTTACCATATGTAAGAAGGAACCTCGCTGATTCTAAGGTAATGAATTTTATTAACAATTGGCACTTGAAAACTATTTGAATTGAGCATTTGAATATTACTAGTAGGATTGTTCCTAAGAAATATGCTCAGACTAATGGCCATGATACAGGAAGGTGCTTACGGCACACCTGCATTGCCTGCTCAGTTACCTACTCATACATAGGTCTATGTTTAGCAGAATTGATCATTTAAGATATTAAAGTAGTGGAATCATAAATTGTACTTGATTACTACACAGTTAAGTACTGTTTTGAAAAGATGAGATTGTGGGATTAATAGAAGAATGCATAGATGTTTTGCTTCAAAGAGTTTTTGCAGGTACATGATATATGTAAACTAAGTGCCTTCCCTGTTGTTTTTCTCCAATTGTTCTTAAGACGTTCATATGGGATTAAGCTCTGCCTTGACAAGATGTGAATTAGCATCAGAAGAAAGGTTGAGCTTTCTCTGAGAGAAATTGCCTTTCATTATCTGTTCAATTTGATTTTTTTTTTTTTCTGTTGGAGCTCCTGTAATAAAAGTAGAAAGCCATGTGAATTATTCTGGTGGATTACTACACAACTATGATGACATGTAATTGATCAGGAAGTTTTTGTAGGGGAGCTAAGTATTGTAGGCGAAAATATGTGTAATAGTTTTATCTGTATACTCATTTCTTCAAATGGCTACTAAGGAATATAACAGAGGCAGTGAAAAACAACATTCCATTGACTTTTCTTCAGAATATTTTGGTACACCTGAACCCAACTGTCATCCTGTCTGCTGCTAAAATCACATAATATGTTGTTCATATGCACAATCTTATATGTGCATATTAGTCGTATTAGAATTTTCGAGAACCCTGATTTCAACATATTCATTGACTATTTTTCTTAATATATATATTTATCCATACTAATACTCAAATTCTTACATATGTTTTTGTTGGGAAATTACATACATATTAAAAATCCAATTTATGATATTTCAACTATACAAATTGCCAGATACAAAGCTGTTTATCTACAGATAGAAAACTACGCAGTAAGTATTTTTTCCCAAATTATCTATAGAGCAGGAGTTAATTGTTAATAATATTCACAAGCAGCTGTCATTGTGTACCAAAGCAGCAAAATTTAAGTGACTAAAAAATCCACAAAACTCCTTGGTTATACCTGTAAAGATGTACAGTAGACTCTTTTGTCAAACAAATTCATAGGTGCCTTAATTTCTCCTTTGCAAGCAAAGAACTGCTACTGTCAAAGGCGAGTTGTGTGATTTTTACTTGTCTCCTATGCGTGTATGAAATTTAGAGCTCAGCCATGCCTGAGCCTAAACTCTTTGAAAGGCCTAAAATTGACAGCTCTTCTTGGAATGCACAGAATAATGACAGTGCAGATTCTGTCAAAAATTTTCTTGTCGAGATTGATGCTTCCCAGCCTTGATAGGATAAAAACAAGAACCTCAGACTTACTGTCTCCCTTGAGGAAGTTCAGACCCTTATGTTCTTTGAGGCTGCCTTCCAACCAGCCATTAGGCAAGGACTACCCCATCTCTAGCTTTGCAGTCAGGTTGTTACATAGCAAGCGGTTCAATATTTATAGTCCTTCTGTGTAAGACTGTACCTACTATTAGCCAATGCATGTTAATACAGAAAGCAAAAGCAAGTTTGGGAACAGAAGTCTGACTATCCCAGTGTTAAGACTCTTAATCGGTGGAACTTCATGTCATGTTCATTAGCTTTCCTTTTACTAGGCCCATTTGAAACAGGTGAGGAAGCAAGCTACTTGACAAAGCATATGTTTAAGATAAGGACTCGAATATTTTATTTCTATCCAGCCACCTGAGACATCTTTTCTATGCATATGATTCTTCTTCTTGCCTTTTTAAAGCAAGAAATTCTTTTGTTTTACAAGATGTCTCGATCTCTGTAACTAAAAGTACTTCCTGAATTCTGTGAACTCTGGAGAAAGGAACAGGTTTTGAACACAATACCTGCAAATTGTTGCAGAGCCACCTCCATTGGAGGCAGTAGTTATAACCGTACAAATAATGAAACTGTGGATTCCGTCTTGAAGCTGGTTAAATAACCACGAACAAATGTCCTGCTTAGTAGAAGGAAGATGAATGATAAATACCTCTCTCTGCCTGAAAGAATACAAGAATATAAAAGGACTAATGATGTAAAAGAAGAGAAGACAGCAAGGAAAGTGTGAGAGAAGCAAAGAAAGCACATAATTTTGGTTTACACCAAAAGCCCACAGTTGCCTGTAATTTATACATAATTTGTTCAACTGGCTTTGACTGATGTTTTTCGTAATTATTTTAGGCTCACTCATAACAGCTCTAAATACCTTTTTCTTCATAAGAATGTGCACTCTGCACCTGTTTGAATAAGATTAAACTTTATTTGCCTTCTAATAAACTGTGTTAACCTTATCAACGATTCAAAATATATAGCCATGTTAATAATTATAGCATCAAATATGATTATATCCTCACATTGAAGCACTAAAACTATGCTATATAAAGAATTTTGTAATAGATTTTAGTGCTTCTTCAAGGCTTCCTTTCATAGCACCAGGAAGCTCCATGTTTTAATCCACAGATGCCCAAGGCCAGGTTTCTTTTCCCAACTAAAATAGCTGAAATCTTTCTCTGGGAATTTGTTCCTACAAGAAATACCCACAAAATGATTTGGATTTTTCAGTTTCCTAAAGGCAAATAGCAACAGCAAAGACGACATATAGCACAACAACCTGCAATAAGTAGTTTTAATGATCTGATGGTTTAGGTTTTATGGAAGAAAGATACCTGAACATCCTTAATCTGTAAAAATCCATGGCATATGGCCACACAAACAGTGTTGTCAGCTTAATCTGAGAGATGAATTCCAGCATATGCTGAATATTCTCAGCATTTTACGATCATTTAGAATATTTGGATATTTAAATAATTTGGAATAATATGTAAATGATAACAGTAAGATGATGAAAAAAAATCCCATTTTCCTTGTAAGGATTTTAGTTTATTGAACCCATTTATTATTCTACTAACTCAGGGGCACCATGTGTCTTTGAAAAGCTAGGGTTTTTTCTCATGGCTTCCACTGTCTTCAGTGAAAGCCTGAGGCTGCAATTTGAACTCTGGCCTTCACATTGTGCAAGAACTCCAAATCAGCCAACTGAGTGCAAACATCTGCAAACACGTGTTTACCTGGAGGTGGAAATGACCCACTGTGGCTTAAAAAAAAGGGATAATGCCAATGTCTGTTGAGGTGATTTGTAGTGACAGAAGCTCAATTAGGCAACACTTACGTATGCACCAACAAGGCATTTATTTGTCTTTCACTTTGAGGAATCATAGCTCTAGAGAATATCTCAGTAAATCTGTGGTGCTTGCATAAGATAAAGAAATAATATTTCTCTTTGTAGTAAAAGAAAAGGTAACCAACTGGCAAATGTTTTAGGAAGTCACTATAGAATCTCTGAAGCAGCAGCAGAAAGTGTATATCGGAGCAGGTGTTACTTGTGTGTGGCCTGATGCATTCCCAGCCGTTAACTGCATGCTGAAATGTCCACCTCCATATGGGTAATGACCTGGAAGTATTTGAGACTCATAACTAACCCAGACTTTATAGAAATGTAACTGCATTGACATTAATAGTCCTAATTTTTAGCTTATGAAGACCAAATTCTGAGTAAATCAATGGTAAGGGAAATAGCAAAATGTTGATATGTGCACTGATTTGGAGTGCTAACCTGAGTCAATAAAAAGAAGAAAATTATATTGTATGTTACCCTCCTTCCCAGTATTTCCTGAGCACTCAGCCTGTGGAAAAGGCATCATAAATTTTCACACTTACACCTTTGTGTTTATATGACAAGTTTCCCAGGTAGCAGTATTTCAGTATATGTTCATATTTAGAAAACTCAAATATATTCACCGGTAACCAGCTCATAAAAACTGTATTTAACTCTCTAGAGTAAAAGTAAGGGCAATTATAGTTAATTTCTTTTAAAGACTGCCTTGAGATCAGCAGCTGAAAACATTGTATCAAAATAGGTGATAAAAAAAGAGGAATATTAATATTTTGTTACTATGGCTCTTTTTTGAGGATGAGAAAAGTAAATTAAATATCTAGAGGGGGAATATGTTTGTAGCAAATTAATGACAGCTTTATTTTACTGCTTGGAGTCCAATTCCAGATGGGTGCCAGTGTGAGAGATGTGTATCAGACAATGTAGTAGAGGCTAAAAAACGCAGCAGACTGAATCTGTGCACAGGTGACATGACTGAATGTGACAGAAGAGCCTACTTGTATATACAGGTGATTAAATACATTGGAAAGAACCTGCTATTAGTGTTATGTTGTCTCCTGCTATCACAGGAATTTTTTTTTTCTATGATTTATTGCCTGTAATTTAACTCAGTCTTGATTATCTGCGTTCCCTGAGTCCTTGGATGGAGAAAGGAATTAGAAGGAAGCATATTACTTGATCTTTTTGGAATATGGCAGAGTTGATTCAGCACGGTTTGCACAAGGAAAGGAAGTGGTGAAAGTTTCTGGCAGGAGAAACAGATGTATGCGACCAAAAACTGTAGACAAGAATTTTTGTGCATTGCTAAAACCAAGCGATTTTTGATGTTCCTAACGGAGAAAATGATAAGGCTTCTTTAAGAAAGGCTGAGTTGACACAGGTTACAATGATCTTTCAGAGATCATAATCTGCTCTTTCCTTTACATTTTAAAAAATGCATTTGAGGGATTAAGAAGTTGCTGAATGCAATGCAAATCTGTGAACACAGATAATGTGAATGGCAACTGCAAAGCCTGCTACTCTGCTAATTAGAGGACACCTGGAACGGATCTTTGTAAATTGTGATGGGAAATAGTGTTTTAGCACAAATTCTTTTCAAAATGCAGATTTCTTTGGTATACTTTCATATCCTGAAAAACTTGTTTATTGTGGTTTTTTCTTTAATCACTCTGATTACTAAAGACAACACAGAATAAAGAACATAACTTTTCATTAAGTTTCGGCTGTAGTTAGATGGACTCTGCTATCTTTTTGTTCTAAACAGAATTCAGAATGGAGTTTAGATATCTTAAGTCATTTGTGTTTTCACTATTACTATCTCCAATTCATAAATTATGTCTTAACTCTGGAAAGAATTGTGTATAGTCTTATTCACGGAAGTCAACAAGACTGACAAATATGAAAGTATGTGTGAGTCTTGGCAAAATGAGACATTACTCTGTAGATTAATTCTCGTTTTTTTGGTTTGCTGCAGTGTTCTGTTGGGGGTTTTAATTGCTTTTTTGCAAGATTTTCCAATTTTAAAAGAACAATTTATGTTGACCTACTGTGTCCTTTTTTGAAAGTGAGTTATCAGATGGGATTTAGCTACTTTTTTTGTAACATTAAGAATCAAACTCCTGGGGTGGGGAGGAGGATTAGGTAAGGATTTGCACTGTTCTTTTGAGGGGTAATAATGTCCTTCCAGTAGCTCAGGGAGGTGGATTACACACAGCATTTGGAGTACTTTCTTGCTTTAAGCACAGTCTAAACAATCTGTCTGTTAGACTGGAAAGGCAGTTGGATACCTCCAGAAGATCTGTAAGCCTTACTGATTTTTTTCTACCAGCAACTGCACTATTGAAAAGGTTTTTCTCAGAGAACTTTTTTCAAGTGTTTTGTATTTCAAAACTGTTGTAAAAAATCTGACTTTTTTCTCACTCCATTAGTCCTGTTCTCTTATGTTAGAAAGAAAGTGGGAAGATACTTCTGCTTCCCTCAGAAACGTGTTAAAATATAACTAAAAATACATTTTACTAAATGCATGCAGGCAATATAGTATGTTTCAAGGTGAAAGCAAAAAGGAAATGTTTAAGAATTCTAAATGTTCTCCAAAATGAAGATTATGTCCATATGTATAGAAGTTCAATATTTAAAAAGAAATAAGTCTGATTTTTAGTATATTTAAATGACACTGATTCTCTTGAAAGAGTTAAGTATTCATTTGAAAGGAATAAAA